>VZRH01007005.1:213647-259314 GCA_013397555.1 Urocynchramus pylzowi | reverse complement strand
TCTGACAGGGCAGGGCCTTTCTCTTTGCCTTTTTTTAAGTGAAATCCACTGATCTGACTGTCCAAAATTCAGTATTTCCACTTGGGAAATGTAGCAATATTTTCCACAGAATGACAGCAGAACTTCGACCCCCAAATCCTAAAATTTATAGTTAGAAGGAAATAAAACCATCTAAGGCTGTGGATTGTTATCACAAGGATTGTGTTTTTCCCCCACTAATGTTTTCCAAATTAGTTAAAATTGAAGGGATAAGTAACAGGTTTATTTGGATTTTACTCTGTTTTTTGTTTTTTTCAGCAGCAAAACTAAGAGTTTAATTAAACTAAGTTTAACTAAGTATTTCTCATTTAAAATAAGTTATAAATCTCTGATTTTTGACTATATCAATAGGGTGTAATTAAAAAATTTCATTTGTACTCTGGATTTTGGGAAAAAATATTAATGAAGGATTATCAAATGCTGCTTTGGGTGTGTGACAAAACATTTGCTGTCAGTACTAAAGAAGATGTTGTAAGAGAACATGTCCTACATGTAGTACCAACACCTTTAGAGCTTTGATTTTATCTTGCTCACATAATTGCCATTACTCAATGGAAAATATTTGCTTTTTAGAAGACTGCTTCAGGTTTTTTGCTTCCTTTTCCCCCTTTCACCCCCTATTTTGCAGTGTTTTTCTGCTGATTTTGGTGCTTTTTAGGGTAAAATTTGAAAGCTGAGTTTTAATCTAGGTGTTTCTGCTGATGCCAAACTGAAAATACTCAAATCAAACTGCTGCTGACTTCTGTGAATAACAGCACCAAAAAAAAAAAAACAAAAAACCAACAAACCAAAAAAAACCCAACAAAAACCCCACCTGTGGGAAAACAGAAAATGTGAGAGTAATTGAATAGTTCTAGAAAAATTACAAATTCTGTGCCTGAACTTGCAAATTGAAATCTGGTTTCAGAATTCTTCTGGTTCCAATGGGATGTTGCCAGCACAGAACAGGAGGAGTTTGTCACTTCTGGGATCCTTAACTCCAACACTCCATAGTGCATGTTTTTAATAAATTGCCCTGTGCTTTTAGTACTTCAGGAATAGACAATTATTTTGCACTATTATAATAATTATTATTTAAAATCATCACAAATATGTTGCATTTTTAATGAGCCTGCCACAGCCTGAAACTACAGCAGGAAAAAGTGCATCTTGTCACTTAAAAAAAGAGAGTTTGGGGGAAAATCTGGCACCTTGCTGCTGCTTTTCTGTCTTCCACACCTTGCAGGAACTTGGAGAGGTGTAAAGAACAACAAATAAAATAATTTAGCTGTGACTGAAAGCCTTGGAAGTGTGCTCTGGTGGCCAGGCTGACAAACTCAGAGTGTGCTGTTCTCTGCAGTGAGTCCTCTGAAAGGTTCAAAAACCTCAGCCTTTTGTGCTTTCCTCTAAGGAATGATGAGAGGAATGGGAGCCTGGGGGAGTGCAGGGTTGGAAGTGCAGGGGGAATATTTGGGATCTGTGGCCACCTCTGGGATGGGCAAAGTGAGAAGCAGAGTCTCCAAAAAGGTGGAAAAGCCAAGTGGAGCTGCCCAGGTAACCCCCTCTGCACATCAGTATTGCAGAATTCATTCTGCATTCATGGCAGCAAACTTCTGAATGGATTCTAATTTATTTCAGAATCTTACAAACAAATTAGAATTGTTTTAAGTCAATTTTGTCCTAATTAGTGATTTTCACTTGAATATATTTGATAGACTTAATTAAAATATTCTCCTGTCATCTTAGGTCTAAACAACTGCAGGGATTTTATTTGGTGTATTTTGTAACTGGTTTTATTTGGTGTATTTTGTATTTTGGAGCTCAGTTTTATCCTGTGGCGAGGTGAGGTTGCCAGGAAGGAAATTCTGTCAGGTTTTTCACCTGCTCCTGTGTGGAAACAATGTGGGAGTCACTTCCAGGGGAGTAGGGAGGAAATGAGGGAGAGATTTTCTTCTCCTTTGAGATAAACCAGAAATTCCCAATTGCTGAGGTCTGTGCTCCTGATGGAACACTGGGGCTGAGGCTATAAATGGGATTATAAATGGGGTTATAAATGGGATTATAAAAAATCTGTGCTGCCAGCATGGGGGGTGAAGAGAGGGTTGTTCCTGTAGGAAATTCTGCAGAAAAACATGGAAAAATGGGAGGAGAAAATAAATTATTCAGTTGTCACTTAAAACACCCCAATAACAAATCAAACACTGCAGGTTGGGTTTGACAATTCCTGACTTAAATTCCAAAGTGACTCTGGATTTGCACTCACTTTGTGCTCTTATATTAAACTCAGGTATGTCTTTAAAAGTTGTAAACTTATTTCCAGAGTGCAGAATTGTAGTTTGGTGCTCACAACTGGGTGTTGTATAAAGGCTCAGGCTGAGATTTTCCTCATCTCTGGCCAGTGGTGACACTGCAGATTTTTAGAAGCACTTTTATTTTGTATTTGACTTTATTTCCCACTGAGTTTTCCTGGAAAGGAGGAGGTTTTGGTGCTTTTTTTCCCCCTTCTGCATATTCACCATGTGGTAAAATTGAAGGGTAAAAATGAGGACTGTAAGCATTAAATAATAACAACAATAATGTGGAATTACAGGAAAAAATCCCAACTGTTGTAACTTCCCAGAGCTATGTTACAGCCAGAGAATAATGAGATTCTGGCAATATTGGCTCTCTCCATACATATTCCAAAATGCATGGATGCAGAATTGCAATTAATGGGCAAAGCTTTGTGAGATGGGATAAAATAAAGAAATAAATTGAAGATACAGAAGTTTATTACTTATTTTTGCCATTCTTTACTGTACTCCTGCTTAAAAATGAGAGCTACCATTGTGGTGAAGTGGGGAAAAAAACCCAAAGCCAAGTGTGAGCACATAAAAGAAAAATTAAAAAACTGAAATCTGGGAGAGAGGGTAAAATCAGTGGAAGCTGCAGACAGAGAAAGGGAGACACTAGTCTCATTTTGCTGCCTAAAGGCTTTTTGAAGAGAAAAATGCACTTTTGGTGCCTTGTTATCAAGAAATTGATGGCACAAACCAGCCAGGAAATAAAAATGTAGTGAGAAAACAAAATTCCACAACATCCAGGCTACTTTTCCTCGAAATGTTCCTCACCTTGGCTTTTGCTGCAGTTCCAGGTTGTGTCAGACAGGTGGAACTGGAGCTGAAGGAGCCAAAAGCTGAACTCAGGAGCAGTAACAGTGGGGTAAAGAACCAAAGGAAATGCAGGACTTAGGCTTGGGTTTTCTCTTTTGAAATATCTAGAAAAACAGCTTTTTAATAAACATTCCAGATGTTTTAATGGGATTTTTCCTTTGAACAAATCCAGTGTCACTCTGGCTTTGCTCCTTGTGATGCTGAGGAGTTCTCAGCTGCTGGAGAAGCTCTTGCAAAATCTCTTCATCTCCATTTGCTTCAGTGTTTGAGAGAAGTGAAACATTGCTGTGCTCTGGAAAATAGAGTCAAATAGAACTTGACTTTTATTAAGAGAGGTTTGCCCTGTGCTGGGTCACTTTTGTCTCAATTCCATGGTGAAAATTTCAGAAAATGATTGTAATTGGGGTTTAATTTGAATTAAGATGGGTTTTTTACATTTGGACAAACAAATAGATTTTAGCTCTGGCTGCTCTAATCCTCCACAAAAGTGCAAGTCAAGGTAGTTTTTACACTGCTTACATTAAATTTTAATTAGCCATGCATTTATAGTACTATTTCATCCCAAATATCCCTTAATCTTGTGAGGTTTGATAAATTCAATTATGTCCTAATCACTGCATTCAGATATTAATTCCACTTCATTTCTGTAATACCTTAAAATTGCAAAATAATTTATGTAATACTCGATTTAGAAAGCAAATTGTACCTATTGAGAAGTTACAATACTCAGGTATTATTATTGTTAAATATTAATTTACAGGACACTTGGAATTCTGCTGGAACAGGTGTTGTGGCTGGATTACAGTAAAGTTTGCTGAGACTCAAAGATTTTGGTCTCAGTAAGAAAACTTCCTTTTATGGGGGTTTTAAAAGCCTTAAAAGCTTTGCTATTATAAAAATATGCTGCTGCAGTAGTGAAACTGCTAAAATATTGTTCTGAATTTCAAAAAATTGTCTTAAAAATACTAAATATTCTTAAAAATACCAAGTATAATAGTCACAGTTGTCAGACATTAAATTTTCTGATGCTTTCATGGGGTTTTGAAACAAATTTATGTATTTTGACCTGTCCCCAACCAGGGAGGGTTTTCCTCATCCATAGTGTTGCATTTTCCAGGAAATATTTTCTCCAAAGCCGTTTCTTCTGAGCACAACTGTGATTTTCCCTTCAGCCAGATGTCACATTTCTCTACCTCTGATAAGTGGCTGAGGGTCCCCTAAAAAATAAACAAGCCCAAAACCTAAACCACCACAAGTGCACCGCAAAATTCCCCTCAAAAACCACCCAAACTGCCCTGAGCTCCTGCCCAGGGCACGGTGCATTCCCAGCTGCTGAATTCCAAGCTATCCCAAGGTTCTCAGCTGTTTAAAGCTGAGCTTGAGACAGCAGAAATTGAGAATCCAAAATCCTGGAAAACTGGTTTTACCTCTTTGCTGCCATAATTATTCTGTGGGACATTGACAGAGAGCTCTGGGAATGCTGCAGTGACACAATCTGGGTGTTCAAGGTGCTGCCTTCCCAAAGCTTTATCCCAAATATTCAGGCATGAAAAGAGGAAGCAATAATCGAGAAAAACAAACATCTTCCTAGGTTCTCCAGAAACAGCTCATCCTGCCTGAGGGCAGGGCTGGATGGGATTTTTGGGGAGGAATTCCTGCCTGGGAGGGTGAGGAGGGGCTGGATGGGATTCCCAGAGAGGCTCTGGCTATCCCTGGAGGTGTCCAAGGCACCCTGGAATAGTGAGAAGTGTCCCTTAAGGCCCCTTCCAACCCAGAAAGTGGTGTTTGCTCTTCATGAAGAGTTCTCAGGTTGCTGTCAGTAATTTTTCAATGCCAGAGGCTTTTTGCCATCCCTGTCTCTTCCACAGCAGAATTTTCAGATGGGATGTGGTGGCTGGATCCCAAAATTGCCTTGTTCCTGTTCAGTACTATCCCAGTGCCCACAATCCCAGTCACACCCCTGGGGGCTGGGATCAGCACTTTGTGCCATTCTCACTCTATAGCTTTGGGGAACAGGACCCAGTCCCACAGGGAATGTTCTGGAACACAGGGCAGCAAATGGGAGTTACCTCTGTAGGATCTTGTTTCTAGAACCACAGTTGCAGGAAAAGCCTCATGAGTAGGTCAAACCTTCCCTTTATCAGGCAGTTAGAGAACCTTGTTAAAAATTCCAATCTATATGTGCCAGAAAACCTCAGGTTAGAGCTGTGCTGACAGGATCAGCTGTTTTCCTGCTTTTAGAGAAAATAGTGGTTGTGGGCAAACTCAGAATTTTAAACCAGCGCTGGAATGTGCTGCTGGTGTTTCCAGTCCTGAAACTTCTTTTAAACTTTTCCTCTTTACTTAGGTACAATACAAAATTAAATTATTAAATTGAGGAAGTATCTTAAATATCACAACTGTGAATTATTTAGCTGTGCAAAGAACACAGGTTCCAAATTGCAGGAATGTATTCCTCATGCTCTTCACCAGAGCAGCCACTTCCAGCTGAGAAGGGCTCTTCCCTTATTTTACAGCCTGGTCTCCAAGCTGGTTTGTCCTGATTTGCCCCAGGGCTCAGCTGGTTGCTTGGAAATGTTTCCCCAGAGGAGGTGGTGGTGGTGTGGGATTCCCAGTGGTTGTTCCCTGAGGAATTCTGTGGGATTCACTGCTGCTGGGATGTGTGTGCATGGGGCAGAGCTGGAGCTGGCCACGTGGATCCACGTGGATGTGGAAAGCTCCACGCGCTGCAGAAAGTGAAATTTGGTTTGTAACTCCATTTAGAGCTCTTGCACTGAGTGTAGAAGCTTCCCAAAGGGCTTGGTGGGTATGGAAACGTGGAATCCTGGCATGGTTTGGGTGGGAAGGGACCTCAAATCCCATCCAGCCCCACCCCAACCTTGGACAGGGATTCCTTTGCTATCCCAGGCTGCTCCAAGCCCCAGTGTCCAGCCTGGCCTTGGGCACTGCCAGGGATCCAGGGGCAGCCCCAGCTGCTCTGGGCACCCTGTGCCAGGGCCTGCCCACCCTGCCAGGGAACAATTCCTAATTCCCAATATCCCATCCAGCCCTGCCCTCTGGCATTCCCTGTGTGCTGTCCCTCCAGTCCTTGTGAACAGTCTCCATCTTCCCTGTAGCTCCTTGAGGCACTGGAAGGTCACAGTTCAGGCACTCTGGAGCTCCTCCAGCACAGATCCAAGGCTGTTTTTTTTTTTCCCCCAGGAATTTCTTCCCTCGTGTGGACGTTGGGTTCCTTGTTGGCATCGCCCATGGCTGGGTGATGACATCCATTTTGATTGTCTGAGCAAAGCCTGCATTTCCTTTTTATTTTACACATTGCTCCCTGTCCTGAATCCCTGAGCCACAGGAGGACAACAGAGGGAAGGAATTGCACAATTCCAGGGGTTCTGCTGGAGCCTTGGCAAAGCTGGGGGTGCCAGCTCCGAGGAGCTCCCGAGCTCCTTCCCTCAGTGCTCAACAAATGTCTGCCTGCCCCGCCTTGGTTTCACTTTCACAACCTCGGGGCAGCTCAGCATGCATAGACAGCAAGGAGGTTTGGGGCTTCTAAATTCACAGTTCAAATAAGGGATCGAGTAATGAGCACTGCTAATTAATTAGGAAACACTGCAATGGAGTTTTAGCAGTTGTAAAATCTGTTTGCTCTGTTAATCATTGTCAAGAAGAACAGGTACAACTTTTTCACTCTCCTTTATCAATTAAAGGAAACCTTTAATTTCTTTTCTGGAAAAATAGATTTGAATTTTTTTCTGGAAACCTTTTTGTTTCTTAAATCTGGGCTGAACTAAACAGATGTCTTAATATATAAACTTAATGGTGTAAATATTAAATAATACTTTATACTCCTATAATTTAATTAATAATTTATAAATATACTTATTTTTGCCCTCAGTAAGAAAATAATTCAAGAACTCACATTAGTGAGCTACAGAGAAACCCCACACTGCACCATCATTGTTCTTAAAGGTGGTTATATTTAGCCAAATAATAAAAATTTGATTCATTCCTTGCTTATCCATAATTGCCATTTTTCCCTGTTAAATCCAAGGTGGGTTTGTGTTTTCCAACACAGAACATGAGGGCTGAACCCAGTGTAGAAACCTCTCAGTCCTGATCAGCACTGAGTTAAATCTTTCCTGTGATTGTTTCCTCGTGGATGTAAACAGAGGAAATGCTTTAATGCAAGAAGGAGAAAGACTTCTGACAATCCCAGAATAACTGGGGAGGATGCACAGTTTCCTCCCCCAAGAGCTGACAGGCAGTTTTGGGGAGAGAATCACACTTTTGTGGCAAGGGAGCAAATGGGTACTTGGGGTTTTATACAATCCAGCAGCAGCTGCTCACAAATTGATTGTTTTGCTTTTTGAGATGTGCAAGAAATAAAAATAAGAGTTGGGTTGGGGCTTTTTGTCTTGTCAGACCTGCAGCACTAACACAAACTGTCTTTGTCACTGGCTTTGTTTAATCCTTTCTAAATCTTATTTTTGAAAATTCAAATTATTTTTAATACCACCTAAATCACTTAAAATTAATGTGGTACATAAAGGGAAATTACACAAAGAGCCCTCATACCTAAAGAATCCTTTTCTTTCTCCACCAAGGACGCCTCAATTAAATGAATTACAATTCCAGTTCATCCATCAGCCAGGATTTTATGGACTTTCTGTTTCTAAAGAGATCCTTCAGGGACTTCAGTCCTGATTAAACTCTTGCCAAGGGCCTGCTTTATTCTCTTCTTTTTTTAGGTTAGGGAAACACATTTTGAATCTTTTGAGAATGAAGGAACGGTCAGACCTGAAGGGTGGCTCCACTTCACCATGGAGAGGAAATTTCTCTTTATTCTGATCTTTGTTTTCCCAAATAAATGTGAAGGTTGAACTTGATCTTGGAGACCTTTTCCAACCTTAACGATTCTGTGATATTCCAGTTTGAATAATTTTAATTGCTGCCTTATTTTATTCCTTTTTTAATAACATCTCAGACTCATTCCATAGATTTTTTTTCCAGAATACTTTTCCCCATCCCAGGAAAAAAAAAAAAAAATTAAGAAAGAAAAGACCCACCCAACTTTTGTTTCCCAAGGGGGAGGTGGAGCAGATTGCCATGATGAAGCCCAAGGGGCAGACGGAGCACGACGAGGGGATGCTGGAGTACCTGGAGGATCTGATCGGCTCGGCGCGGCTCAAGGAGCCCATCCGCGCCCTGTGCCGCAGGGTGGAGCTGCTCAACGAGCGCCGCGGAGAGAAGGTGAGCGGGCTGTGGGGCTGCAGTGCTGGCCCCTGAGCCACCCCTGAGCCACCACCGAGGGAACTGGAGAACAGGGGGCTCACCACGCTGCACAGCTCCTGAAAGGAGGCTGTACCCAGCTGGGGCTGCACTGGCAGAACCAGAGGACACGGCCTCAAGCAGTGCCAAGGGAAATTTAGGTTGGATATTAGGAAAAAAGATTTTTATGGAAAGAGTGCTTAAGTACTGGAGTGGTCTGCCCAGGGAGGTGGTGGAGTCACCATCCCTGGGTGTGTTTAAAATAAGCCTGGAGGTGGCACTGGGTGCCAGGGTTTAATTGAGGTGCTGGGGCTGGGTTGGACTCGATGGTCTTGAAGGTCTCTTCCAACCCAGTAATTCTGTGAACTCCTGAGGCATCCCAAACAAATCCCAGCATTTCTGCACACAGCCCTGTGGAGAGTTAAAAATACACAGAATTACTCCTGATGCCTCAGGTTTTAGCTTTTATATTTTCAGGTTCTGTGCTGCTTTAGTGTGAAGTTCTGAGCTTCATATGAGGGGATGGTGAGCTGTTCACAGAGCAGGGAAACAAAACAATTCCTGCTCCAGCTGGGCACCAAGGACAAATGATCCAAACCTCAGGCCCAAGAGCACAACCAACGTGGGCTGGAGAGAGAAAAACAAGCAGGGTGGGGCTGCCTGGGCTAAAGCTGGAATGGGACAATGAACTCCAAGGTGCAAATGGAGCAGAACTGATCCCAGGGAGAGCCCCCGGGAGCGGCCGTGCATTTTGGGGCCATTTTGGGTCATCTTGGGTGCAGCCCTGGCTGGGCTCTGGTGCTGCCCAAGGTGGATCCATGCAGGAGATCCTTTTCATAAATCCCTGCTTTATTCTGCAGCTCTGTCCAGCCTCTGTTCTAGGGCAGCCTGTACAAGGCATCACTGCTGCCCCTAAAAATCCTGCTTTTGTTACAATTTATTGGTGTATTGAGTGCTAAAAGGACTAAGCTCTAAATAAAATCAAAATTTGTTTTCCTTGATGTGTCCATGGTAAATCCTGTAGCAGACTTGTTTTAAAAATACCCATCACCTGTAGTTGTAGGAATTAAATTAAAAATGGCCAGTCAGAAGGCTGAGATAAAGGAAAACAGCATAAAGTTGCCTTGCAGAGGTAATTCCTGATGCCATTTTTCCAAAGGATTCATGTCCTACAAAGGATTTGGAATTTTCTCCTCATGGTTTCCTCCTGTAGTACTGGCCCTGCCTCAGCTCTGCCCCTCTGTTTTCTCCAGTTAAATCGAGTTAAAATGGTGGAGAAAGAAAAAGATGCCTTGGAAGAGGACAAGAATAAAGCCATTGAGTTCCTTAACTTGGAAAACCAAATATTTAAGGAAAAGAATCAGATGTGTCAATATTACATGTAAGTAATTCTCAGGGTTTGGGTTGGCTTTAATGTGGTGGGGCTACTGTTAAACTTTGCTTCAGCATCTCTAATTTAAAAAATTTTCCATTTCTAACTCCAAATAATTGTTATTTTTTGATATTTTACATAATTCTGTTGTTACACTGAGAACTGGAACTAGAGGTTCATTGTGAAGATGGAGAAAAGTGAGGATTTATTGTTTTATTTTCTTAGCCATGACCTAAAGAAACGAATAAACGACCTGGAAATGCAGAAGGACAAAATTAATGAAGAAACTAAAAGTATTAATGAGAAAAGCAGTAAACTTGCAGAGGAAACAAAAACCAAGAATAAAGCTTTGAAAGAACTTGAGAAGTGAGTACTTTAGGGATGTGTAGTATTGCTTTACATGTTTCCCACCAAAAAATTAAATTATCTGATGACCAGAGTCACTTCTGGTACATCTAAATACACAAAGAAGCATTTAAATTAATGCACAAAAGTAAATTAAATGCACAAAAATAAATTAAAGCAAATTCACATCGGTTTGATTTGGTTCTGGGTGAGATTCACAATTACAATAAGGAAATATCTGATCTTTTTAATAGATTTTAAATATTTCTTTATATTGACTTTATGAAAAAAGAATAAGTAAATGCTTTTTAGATTTACAACCCTAATGCTTAGGGACACAGATTTGAGAATTTTTCCCTGGTTTCCTCATGAATCATTTATGCATAAATTGTGTTTCTTAAAATTGCTTTGCCTGGTGCTGATCCCTAATCCAGCTGCAGTATTGATCTGCTCATCCTCAGGGAATTACTGGGGAGAGATGGGAATTATCAGTTCTGCCCAGAAAAAAATGAAAACTTCTGAAATAGGTTTCATTTTGCTTAGGTAGTTGTTCTTTTTCTGATGGAACATCATTTTCACAGGGAAAATACTCGGAATGTAGTGAATATTGGGTGTTGTTAATCATAAAACCTGAGTAATATTAGTTTAAATTCTTCATGTTGACTTATTAAACCAAGCTTAATAAGCCTTATTTTTATACTGCATGAAATCATTCTTTTTTTCTTTTTTCCTCCAGGAAATCCAATAAAATTACAAAGTTCATAGAGGAAAATAAAGAAAAATTCACTCAGTTGGATTTGCAGGATGTGAAAGTGAGGGAGAATCTCAAACATGCCAAGAGCAAGGCTAAAAAACTGGAGAAGCAGCTTCAAAAGGACAAGGAAAAGGTAGGGGTTGGATCAGCTGGATTGGCTTGGAAAAGTGCAGTTAATTGTGGGAGAAAATGGGAAGGGCACGAAGAAGGTGGGAAAATGGGGTTGGAATTGTTTTAATCAGATATTTGAAGTCATTAAATCAGCCCGAGGTTTTGTTTGCTGATCACTCCATGAATGGAGTTAATTCATGGAGCTGTGTCACCCACTTGGTCACTGAGAGCTCTTGGGCTGCCTTTGGATGCAGGAGGGATTCAGGAATTCCTGTCCAGTGGCAGAGGAGGCTCAAAGTCCTTTCCTGTGCAGGTGGAGGAACTGAAGAACATCCCCTCCACGAGCGCCAAGGCCATCGAGGACGCCACGGCCAAGAGGGAGCTGCTGGCAAAGGCCAAGGACAAGGAGGAGGCCAAGCTCAGGCAGGTCCTGGCCAGCCTGCAGGAGGAGACCAAGGGAATCCAGAAGGAAAAAGAGGTTTGGACAGGCAGGAATTACCCACCTGCTGTAACTTCACTCTTCTGAAGGAAACCAGCACCAGGCACTTGTAAAATGCCATTTATTGACAATTCCACTGTTCCTCGTGGTAGTTCAGAGGAGCCTCGGTGGGAAATGAATCTTAAATTAATAATTACAGCTAAACCCTTGGCTGCTTTTTGAGAGCTCCAACATCATCAAGTAGCTCATTCATAGATTTAATATAAATAATACACTCTGATTTTCTGCCACCAAAACATTTGAGCCAATGGTGTTGCTTAAACAAATAAAGATATTCTAGAATGATCTGTTCTCAGCCTTTCCCACACTGTCGGTGAATTAATGGACACTGCTTTAACATTTGGTTATTGCTGGTGTTGTTCAGTGCCTGGAGGCTGGAAATTTATCCTGTAAATTTTCAAGGTTATTTTCTGTCCTTGAAAATGTGGATTCTCCATGGAATTGAGCTGTAATTTAGCTCAATATGTAGGGCTCCTCCCACCTTTGAGAAAACAATCCAAAGCTCATACAGAAATGCTCTGTGATAAATCCCTGACGTTCTTCATAATTAGGAAAAGCCTCGTTAATGAAGCCCCAGCCATTCATGTTGATTAATGAAGAAAGGCTGCTTCTCCCAGAGAACAGAAGTGTTTCCTGCTGCCAGGGCTGGAAATGCACATCCCCTGTGCTGTTGCCCTGTGCCCAGCTGAGCTGTCCCTGGTGTTTCTGCAGGCCAAGGAGAAGGAGCTGATGGAGTTCAGCAAGGAGGTGACCGAGGCCCGCTCCAACATGGAGATAGCGCAGTCGGAGCTGGAGCTCTACCTGAGCAAGTACAACTCTGCCCTGGCCCAGCTCAGCCAGGCCCAGGAGGCCCTGGGGAGCACCTCCAACACCCTGAAGGAGAGGAAAGCTGCCATCAAAGACATCGCTGGGAAATTACCCCAGGCTGAGCAGCAGCTCAGGGAGGTGAGGCTTGACTTTGCCATTTCATTTTGAGTCACACACAAACCAAAGGCCCACTCTTCTCTTTGGCAATAATCGTGGTGAAAATAAACCATGACCCATCTCCTCTAAAACATCACTGAGAAGCTGTATTCTAATACTTTACTGGTGGAGCAAATACTGGATTTCAGACTTACTCTGTTAAATCAATGTTGACTTAACTAAAATCCTACATATCCCTGCAAGGGAACAGATTTAATTTGACACTGAGACATGGCTGCATTCCTGAGCCTTCTTCAGGGTGCTGAGGCCCTGGCACAGGGTGCCCAGAGAAGCTGTGGCTGCCCCTGGATCCCTGGAAGTGCCCAAGGCCAGGCTGGATGGGGCTTGGAGCAGCCTGGGACAGTGGAAGGTGTCCCTGCACATGGCAGGGGTGGCACTGGGGGAGCTTTAACGTCCCTCCCAACCCAAACCATTCTTTGAATTTCATTTCCTGCTCCTCAGTCATTCCCAAAGAACAAAGCCATGCATTGAAGACTCCCTGAATCCAGTAGATTTTGGGAGGCTGAGCCAATGTTCAATCTTTGAACCCCCAGAAAGAGAATGCTCTGGAGAAGCTGGGAAGGGAGGAATCCGAGGCCAAGGATCTCGTGCGAAACACGCGCCGAAAAGTAGAGGAAGCCAAAAGTTCTTTAGCACAAAGCCGCAGCCGAGGAAAAGTGCTGGAGGCTCTGCTCCAGCAGAAGAAATGTGGGAACATTCCTGGCCTCTATGGAAGGCTGGTAAGTGTTAGAAGGCTGTTACAATTCTACTGTTGAACTTTAGAGGAGCTGAGTGGTGTTCCTGTGACAAAGTGTGGGATGCCTCACTTCCCTGGCATTAGGAATTTGGAAAGCAGAGCTGTAAATCCTGTGGACTTGCTGTAAAATCAAACATTTTTCAGTTCTTTCCAAGCAATGTTAGTTTAAAGTTCTGAAAATTCAGAGCTGAGTTTTTCATTCCTGTTGCTCGTCAGTGAAATTGTAAAAGTGCTGGTTTTGTATTCTGCAGTTTTTTGTCCAAGGAGAATTATCTCTGCTTCAGAAAAATCAGTTTATTCAGATTTTAAGAAGTCCATTCATGGATTTACTGGGACAGAACTCAAAGAGCAGCTCAGGTGCCAACTAATCAGTGTTTGCCCCTCGTCCCTCCATCCTCAGGGAGACCTGGGAGCCATCGATGACAAGTACGACGTGGCCATCTCCTCCTCGTGTGGAGCCTTGGATCACATTGTTGTGGACACCATTGACACTGCCCAGGCCTGTGTGAACTTCCTGAAGGCTGGAGGGATTGGAGTTGCCACCTTTATAGCCCTGGACAAGGTGAGTCCCACCCTTGGGAAAACAAATGGTTTTACTGTTAATTGCAGTACAAATACATTTGTTTTAAAGCCTTAACATGCCATAGAATAATGGAATGGCCTCAACATTTATCCCAAAGATTGATTCCTTGATTTCCTGTGTGGATGCAGATGGCTGTGTGGGAAAAGAAAATGCAGAAAATCCCAACTCCTGAGAACGCGCCGCGGCTCTTTGACCTGGTGAAGGTGGAGGACCCGAAGGTTCGCATGGCGTTCTACTTCGCTCTCAGGGACACTCTGGTGGCCAAAAACCTGGAAGAAGCCACCAGAATAGCATTCCAAAAGGAGAAAAGGTGGAGGGTGGTAACCCTGCAAGGACAAATCATCGAGGTGTCAGGTACTGCAGCCCCAGCTGGACTCCGTTGGAAGCACTTTGTGGGTGATATTGAAGCCCAGGGAGTTCTCTGACCTCTTTTCGTCCCTTTTTCTGTAGGAACCATGACTGGTGGGGGAGGAAAAGTCATGAAGGGCAGAATGGGCTCCTCAGTCGTGATGGATATCTCAGAAGAAGAGGTGAGTACATGATGGAAATGCAATTCCAGCAGAATTCCTTCATTTGGGCTATTCTGACACACATGTGCCTTTCGAAGCACCATGAGCAGGAGCAGTCTGGGATGGAAGATAATTACAAAGGGTTACAAAGCCAAGATTCCCAATGTTAGCTGAGGTTAGAATGCTTTGAAGTCCATCAGGGATAAAAGGGTTGTCATTGGCAGGGGCTGCCCAGGGAGGTTTGCAGTCCCCATCCCTGGAGGTGGCACTCAGTGCTCTGGGCTGGGGACAAGGTGGTGACCAGGCACAGGCTGGACTCTGGTCCTGGAGGGCTTTTCCAGCCTCAGGGATTCTGGGATTCTTGTGTTTGTTCACAGCCCAGCCCACTATTGAATTTAGTCTCTCAGTACTCCCTTTGATAGCTTGGACACCATTTTGGAAGAGCAGGATACAGTTTGTTTTTCCTTCTGAATGCCATTTAGGTTTTAATCTGGAGCTGCTCCTCTTGTTTCTCACTGGCACAGCTGATGTTCCCAGCACTCAGACTCCCCAAGCTGAAGTTTTTACTCCACTTTCTCCTGGGTTTTAAGAGCTGTTGAGCACAGGGATGAGCCCTGGCTTGGTTTTGTCACGGTGACACCAGTAAATAATCCTCTCACTCTGTGTAGATCAGCAAAATGGAATCCCAGCTGCAGAGGGATTCCAAAAGAGCCGTGCAGTGTGAGGAGGAGAAATCCCAGCTTGAGGAAGCCATAAGGAAACTGCAGCAGGACATCCGGGAGATGAGGAACACCTCGGAGAAATACACAGCGAGCATCCAGGTGAGAATCCCTGAGCACTGCCCAGCCTCAGCCCCACACAGGCCTGGCTGCTCTCAAGGAGTTTTCAAGGACAAGATTCCAGCCCACTTTTGTGTTCTCTGCAGGGATTTTCTGAGCAAGAAATTGGTCTCAAAAATCAAATCAAGGAACTCGAAGCCAACGTCGCTGCTGCTGCTCCAGACAAAACCAAACAGAAGGAGTTGGAAAAAGTCCTTGATGGTTATAAAAAAGGTACATTTTTTGGAGAGGGGATTTGAGATGAAAGTTGTAGTAATCTCTTTTAGCACTAGAGGAAGGAATGCGTTTGGGTTTGTGCTTCAGTTCCCTGTCTTGGTTTGAAACCTCGTTTTTCTAAGGTGTTTCTAGAGATCAGAAAGTAAAACCCCTTTTCTTTGTAATTGCTCAAATTCATGTTTTAGTCAAACTAAAGTAAACACGAATTTCAGTATTTTCAGCTTTGGTAGAGCAGTGGCAGAAAGAAGTGGGTGGGTTTTGATGTTTGTCACAGTTAAACTGATAATTTGTCACAGCATGGAGAATATGTGCACTTCTCAGTAGAGGAGCAGAGCAGAGCTTCCATCTGAAATCACTTCCATCACTTTATCCCTTCAATCCTGGTGCCCATGAGCAGTGCCAGGCTGGCACAGGGCCCCTGACTCCCTTCTCCACACACAGATTATGAGCGTGTGGCTGGGAAGGCCGGGAAGATGGAGGAGGAAGTGAAACGGCTGCACCAGCTCATCATGGACACCAACAACCAGAAACTGAAGGCTCAGCAGGACAAAATTGATAAGATTGACAAAGAAATGGATGAATGTTCCTCAGCCATCACCAAGGCCCAGGTGGCAGCCAAGACTGCAGACAGGTACAGCACAGGGAGCCTCAGACTAGAGCTGCACTCACTCAGTGTCTGTGCTAAGTGGAGCTCAGGGAGGGAAAGGGAAGTCAAATTTTGTAGTTTCTAATACTTTAAAAGTCACATTTAGTCAGCATTTCTCTAGTATTTGCCTGAATAATTTCTTTAATATTGCCTAAACTGCAATATTCAGGACAAAGTCCAAAACAGCACTCAATTGGATATGCTGGAGCAGTTCAAATCTGAAGGGACTGGTTTTATTAGGAGCTCTGTCAGGAAATAAAATGGGATCTATTTTTTATGGGAGCTCACCACTGCATAGAGATTCCAAACTCTGAAAGAAGAAATGAAGTCATTTAGTGAGGTCTGGCTGCTGAGGAAGACAATTTTGTTTTCCTTGGATCCCTCTGGAGTGTGGGAGTTGGTGCCTAAACCAGCACTTCCTCCTTGTTGCCAGTGAGATTGTGCTCCTGATTATTTTCTGTGAGGTGCACAAAGCTCCCTGTCCCCGGGCAGGAACCTGAAGAAATCCGAGGAGGCTCTGCAGCGCACGGAGAAGGAGATGGAAGAAAATGAGAAGGAAATGAAGAACTTGACAGCAGAGCTGACAGCGCTGGAGGACAAAGCCACCGAGGTGATGAACGAGTGCAGGCAGGCTGAGGTGAGTCCTGGGACCACTCTGGGCTCCAGGGAAGTCAGGGAGAGGAGTTAAATCCTCCCTGTAGCCCACTGATATCCCATTCTCTCTGCAGAGCACCAGGCTGTGGCAGTGGTGTATTTTCATTTTTTACACTCACCTGGAAATTTATCCTGACCCAGTTTAGGAAAAAACTTACACCAGGTCTCCCCAAAGAAATTGCTGGGTTTCTTAAACATAACATTTTTCTTACACAGAAAAACTTTCTTAAACATAAAAGTTTTCCAGTTATGTGGGATTTTAGTTTCCCATCTAGATTTCTGTGAGAGAGGGAAAACCAGGATAGCTGAAATGCTTTCAAATAAATCTAAGATTTGATCTCCTTCTCTAATTAGCTAAAAATGAGTGTAGCACCAGATCCAGATCTGGAATGAAAATACAAACTGCAGCATTCTCTCAGTCACTCCAGAATTCAGAGATCAGTTATAAATCTACGAATATTTATTTGTTTCCATCCATAACCATGAGTAAATTAAGTGAAAACAGTCTTTTCACCCAAAAAAGGGGCAGCATTTTTGTAGATGATTGATTAATGCCCTTTTTTGGGGCATTTGCCATTTTTCTATTCAGGAAGCTTTGCCAGCAGTGCAGGAGGAGCAGAAGAATTTACTCCAGGAGATGAAAACTATTCGGGATGCTGAACATGCCCTTCAAAGTGAAGCTCTGAGCATCAAGCTGAAAATTGAACAAATTGACAGCCACATTTCCACCCACCAGGGAAAGGTTAAATACTGGCAGAAAGAGGTAGGAAATGGTTTAGTTCCTAAAACTTAAATCAGGGAATTGTGGAATGGTTTGGGTTGGGAGGGACCTTAAAGCTCATCCAGATCCACCCTCAGGGACACCTTCCACTGTCCCAGGTTGCTCCAAGCCCTGTCCTGGCCTTGGGCCCTCCCAGGGATCCAGGGGCAGCCACAGCTTCTCTGTGGATCTCACAGGATGAACCATCAACATCCCCTTAGAAAACAGAGGATTTGGGAGATTCCTCTTCAGATCCCAGCTTATTGCCATATATGCAGGAACAGGAGAATAGGATAAAGGGGCATTTATTCCCTTTTTCACTTCCTATTTTAAAGGGACCTGTGGGAAGAATCTTGGAGCGTTTGGAGATTAGAAGCTTCCCTGTACCACCCCCGAAAAAACTCCTGTTAGAAACAGCTCCACGTGGCTGTTAAGCTTCCCACCCGCTGTGTTTGCATTGCAGATCTCCAAGCTCTCCCTGCACGCCATCGAGGGCGAGGCCCCCGAGGAGCTGCGGGTGCTGAGCGAGGAGGAGCTGGAGGCGCTGCAGGAGCCCGACGTGCTCAGCAAGAGAATCGCGCTGCTGGAGGCGCAGCGCCACCAGCTCCGCCCCAACCTGGGCGCCATCGCCGACTACAGGAGCAAGGTACAGCCCCAGGAACCCCGGGGGGGATAGCCCAGCCCTGGGCCTTCCACGGGCATTCCAGGAGAACGAGCATGATCCTCCTCCTTCCTTTTAGAAACCTGGAATTTGCCTGTTCCTGTTTTTAGCCGCTCCTACTTAGCCAGGGTGAAAGCTGTTTCTAGGAGCTTCCACGTGCCTTTTGTTTCCCACACCATCAGTGCCAGGTGACAACGACTTCCCAGGTGATCTGGAAGTCTTTTCAAAGCGATTCTCCTGGGAATGTTTATTTAACAGAGTCAAGTCTTCACAGCCAATACAGACACACAATACCCGGATTTTTCCCTCCTCACATCAGTAATAGTGAACCATTCAACAGATGAAATCTTTTTTATTTTGACACAGGTTTGGTTTTTTGTTTTCCCTCAGCAGCAGAGATGGGAAAAGAGAGACAATTTGGGGGTTTTGTTTTCAGGCCTGTTAGCCAAGCTGGGGAGAAGGAATGTTCAAATGGTAGGAGAGTGTTTAGGTTTAAACTCTAAACTGCAGCTGCTCTAAGTGCCCTTGGGTTTGGTTGTTTTCCCCTGCAGGAAGAGCTGTACCTGAAGCACGTGGAAGAACTGGACAACATCACCAGCGAGAGGGACAAATTCAGAGAGGCCTATGAAGAGCTGAGGAAACAGAGGCTGAATGAATTCATGGCAGGATTTAATGTCATCACCAACAAGCTGAAGGAGAACTACCAGATGCTCACGCTGGGAGGGGATGCTGAGCTGGAGCTTGTGGACAGTCTGGATCCCTTCTCAGAGGGAATCATGTTCAGGTTTTCAAAATATTTTATATTCTATTAATTTTTAATTATCACAGTCCTTTTTTCAACCTGTTTTTAAAGCAAATGCTCATTGATCATCAGTGAACCAAGACAGGCTCAATGTGGGCAAATAGTGACAGAAAGCACAACTTTTTAGCTCTCAGATTAATGTCTTTCTCCTGGAGAAATCAAAAACTAAAGCTTTGAACTCATTTGCCAACACTTCTTAATTCCCAGGTGATTTTGTCCTGCCTAGGGAACGATGGCAGTGTTCTGTCAGGAGCACTCCCAGGATAAATCCATGAACTGGGAGTTCAGCTGGGGAAGACAGTGAGGAACAGCCCCGTGCTACCCAGCTGAGCTCAGGCAGAGATGAGAATTCCTGACACACCCAACTCTTGCTCTGTTCCAGTGTCCGGCCTCCCAAGAAAAGCTGGAAGAAAATCTTCAACCTGTCAGGAGGAGAGAAGACCCTGAGCTCGCTGGCGCTGGTGTTTGCCCTGCACCACTACAAACCCACCCCTCTGTACTTCATGGACGAGATCGACGCCGCCCTCGACTTCAAGAACGTCTCCATCGTGGCGTTCTACATCTATGTGAGTTCCTCATGGCTCATCTTCCTCACAGGTGCCCTCCTCCTCCAGCAGGGACAAAGAGCCACACAGTCACAGGCACGTTTAAGGTCTGGGCTGCTGCAGTTTTACTGCTCCCTCTGGAACACACACTTCCCCCAAAACCATCAGCTGTTGTCAGAATACACAACTTTAGCTGTTACTGATGTCTCCCGGATCCAAGCTTGTGATTTCCCAAGGTTCCTTGAATTTATACTTCCATGTTATTCCCATCAGTGTCTTTGATCTATATTTTAATTAGGAGTAATTAATTTTTTTCATGCCTTTAAAACTTCTGCCCTCAGCATATTTAATCAAGGCAAACCCCTTACATGGCTCCAGTTCAGGTAATTAACCACTGAATATTCAGAGTTATTATTAACTGATAAAGATTAGGAGTAGCTACTTCAGATTAGGGAAACACTTGGAAGTTCCCTGCCTGCAGCTGCAGTTTTAAACTTGGCTTTGTGTGCCACACCAGGACAGAGGGGATTTTGGGAATGCTAGGCACTAACACAAATCACTTCTGTTCCAGGAACAAACCAAAAACGCCCAGTTCATCATCATCTCCCTGCGGAACAACATGTTTGAGATTGCAGACAGATTAATTGGGATTTATAAAACCCAGAACACCACCAAAAGTGTGGCCACCAACCCCAAAATCCTGGCTTTGAAAGGACTGGAGGAACTTGGTCTCCCTGCGTGCAGTGTAGCCCAGTTATAGGGAGGAAGCAACTTCCAGCCCCATGGCTGCTGTTCATTTTTATCTGATCTCATTTTGTATCATAGACTTTGTTTTGTTTTGTAAATTCTAAATAAATTTTGATCTTGTTAATATAAAACCAGCATCGATAAATACCAGTTTTTGAATGTCATGTAAAAATTGAGGAAAGGGAGATGTAAATTGATGAAAATAGAGAATGCATCAGGTTGGGCAGGGGCAGCACCAAAGACACAGACAGCAATTTAAGGAATCAGAACAGCAATTCCTGAATCAGCAATTCAGGCATCAGAATCTGATCTTTGGCAGAGAATTCCAGGAGAGGAAGCTCAGCAGTGCCCCTGATCTTTGGCAGAGAATTCCAGGATGTTAAGGACCAAATTCTGCAGTTGTGGATCAAGGCAAAACTCGCCTCTCCTCACCTGAAGTGATCAGAACTTTAGTTCAGAGGAAATCCACGCAATACAGAAAAGGAAGGCTACAGCTGCAGAACAAGTGTAGAGCTTTCTTTAACAATCCAGCTTTTAAGTAGAAATTGAAAATAATGCTGGATTGCTGCACAAGGTTTTCCATCTAATCGAAGTGTCAGGAGGGATTTTCCTGCACAGCTCCTGCACTCTGGCCTGCAGGTGGCTGCAGGAATCCTGATAAACACACAGCAGGGATTCCCAGAGACACACCAGAGGAGCTGGGATGGTGCCAGATGAGAGTTCCTTGTGCCATAAGGACACAAGTGAGATGAGGATCAGCAGAAGAGGCTGTGGCTCAGCAAAGGCAGCCCAGAGTGCAGATGCTGCTGTTTGCTTTCCACAGCATTGGCTTCCGTGAGCCACGTGGAGCTTTGGCGTGTGGATCTTGTGCACCTGCCTGATTTCAGCTGCAGACCACGTGTCCTGCAGCACCTTCTCCATCCTGGGATGAATCTCCACAGGTTCAGGCTCTGGGAGTTGCCTCAGTCTGAGAGTGTGGGGCCAGCTGCAGCTCGTTCATCCTCTCCAGGAAAAGTTGCGGGGACTCCTGAAGAGGCGCGTGCGGCTCCTTTAGCTCACTCCCTTCCAACTTCAGTTCCACCTCCTCGATGAGGGGATCGTATTTCCCTGAAATGGGACTGTCACATTCATCCAGTGCACTCAGCACAGCTGCTTTTTTGTGCTCCAAGGTATCACCAAGTTCCTTAAAATGCTGCAGCACAGCTTCCCTGTCACCCTGCAGGGCGCTCTGGCACCGGGCCTTCTGCCGCGGCCTCGGGAGCACGAGAACACTTCGGAGTGGGATGGATCCCCCAGCTCCTCCAGGAGCTGCCCCGGAGCCTCCCTGAGGTGAAATGAGGCCAAAGGATCAACTGTGATGTTTTATTTATGGCAGCAGGAGTTCCAGCTTTGAAAGAGAGGAAGAAAAGAGGAAGGAAAGAGAGGAAAAGCTCAGGATCAGCACCCAGGGCTCCCACACTGGTACAGGAGGGAAATTTCCTTCATAAAGAACACACATCCAACTTACCTGAGCTATGGAAAGGGCGAGAGAAAACAAATCTGACTGCCAAGGAGTTGTTTGCTAACAGAAGAGGAAAGGAAAACCTTTACAAAATGTCTCTTGGCTGTGTCTGGAATGCCCTCAGAGCTGCAGGAGGAGTGTTCCCCCCAGCACACGGAGCTGCCCTGCTCCAGGGTTGCATAACCCAGCCTGGGGAGATGACACTCCCATTCCCCCAGAACACTCCCCTGTTTCTCAGGCAACTCCCAGCCCGAATTTGGGCAGGACTCAGCAGCAGGAGCAGCGGGTTTGGCTCAGCTCCGGGCAGGAGCCAGGGCTGAGAGGGACACTGGGCACCTCCAGAGTGTGGAACAGCACTGGGGCTGTTTATTTGTTACTCCTTCATGTCCAAATAAGATTTGGAATGCTCAGGTTTGCTGTGGGCCCCCAGTGTTTTCTTTGCTCCAGACAAAGTTAAAGGTGGAAATCCTGAAATTCAGTTTCATCCGACCCTGGCAGCACGGAGGAAATGTTCATTTACTGACTGATTTCCACCCACAGACTGGAAACAGACTGGGAACAGAACGGAAAGGACAGAGAAGACACCACAGAGTTCAGCAAAGAACAAAAAATTTTTCCAGGGGAAAAAAAGCAGCAGGAAGCTGGGAAATGCTGACTTCATCTGCCACAGCATCCACACTGCTGTGGAATACAGCAGCCATCAGTGTGTAGGTAGATAAGTAACTGCTTTATAGCACAATCCCACCTCCATGCTACTGTGAGGGATTTAAAAGGTGAATTTGGCATTGGATAATGGCTGTGACAGCCCAGTCCAAGGGGAAAGCCCCCTAGGAAAGACAGCTGCCAGGCTCCTGCTGCTCCTCGTCAGCAAAGGGAACATCTGCTCTCTCCTGCAGGACTGTGACACTGCTGGGTGCAAACCAAGGCACAGCCAGGGCTGTTCTCTGCTCTTTAATGTCAGAAAGAATTCACTGCCAGCCTTGCCTTGTAAGAAACCCACAGCAATTTTCACTCAACTTTCATACTCTGTCTCCATCTCAGAGATGTTTCAAGACCGGTACAGGCATTGCTGCAATCAAGACATTTACAAAAGGAACCTATGCTGGTAATTTTAACAGCAAACTTCAAGAAAGCAGTGAAGCCAGGGCCAGGAGTTTGGTGATCCTTGTGGGTCCCTTCCAATACCCTCAGGCTCTCTCATGATTCTATATCCCCCTTATCTTTCGATTCCATTGCCAAGACTAACTCTCCATCCCTTGGAACTCAGTCAAAGCTCCTGGCCACGAGCATTTACCTGTTACCTACCGCACAGCCCGGGCAGTGCAGCCAGAGCGAGGAGCACACCTCGACTGTCCCCTGCAGCTCCCGGGCATCGATGGGCGCCGTCCCTGCGCGAGCGGCTGGGAAAGGGATCCACACCTGAATCCCGCGAGTCACGGTGACAGGAACAAGCTGAGATACTGAAAAGGAGCTGAAATGAGAAAAGCGGCGCTCACGCCGTCCCGAGCCCCGCGGTGTCCCGGGAGGGCGGCGCTCACCGGGCCGCGCCCCTCAGGCTGCGGGGACCCTCAGCACCCGCCTGGGCCCTCCCGGGGCGCTCCGCCCGGCCACGGAGCNCCTCCCGGGGCGCCCCGCTCCGCGATGGAGCCGCTCCGAGTCGCTCCTCCCGGGGCGCCCCGCTCCGCGACGGAGCCGCTCCGAGCTCCTCCCGGGGCGCCCCGCTCCGCGACGCTCGGTGACGGCCGCGGCCCTCGAATGCCAATGGCGGGAGCGGGGGCGGAAACGGGCGGAGCTGAGGGAGGGGATGGAGCCGAGGGACGGAGAGCGGCGGCGGAACTGAGGGAAGGGATGGAGGGAGGGAAGGGATGGAGGGAGGGCAGGGCCGGGGCCGCCGCCGGGCCCGCAGGTTCCCTCCCTCGGCCGGCGGGAGCGGGTTTGTGGCGCTGCGGTGGCGGAGCTCACCGGGAAAGTCCCTCGGTGCCAGCGGCAGGAATCGCTGCAGGGCTCAGGGATGGAACCGGGAGCTGACCCCGCTCCGGGGCAGGAGGGACACGGCGGGGGAGCCGCGCGTTCATCCCCGCTCTGCATCCGCCACCTCAACCTCATTCCTCTCCACAGCCCCCGGAAAAATTCACCCTGAAGGTGGAAAACGGAACCACGGAACCGCAACCTGTGCCAGCTGCTGACCACGGAAATTTAAATTATTTCGTCTTTTCTTTGAAGCTCATTTATCTGCCTTGGCTGCCGAAGACAGCTGAGAGGATTTTTAGGTAGTGCCAGGATACGGGGCAGGGCTGGGTGGGATTTTGGGAAGGAATTCCGCTCTGGGAGCGTGGGCAGGCCCACAGAAGCACCCAAGGAAGGCTTTTCTCAAATTCCACATTATCCTCTATTAATTTACAGTTCACTGAAGTTACTCTCAGCTGTTACAAAGTGAATTTGAAAGAGAAATGAAACTCACTTAATGCTGTGATGTAAATCCTAATGCACCATCATTCCAAACTTACCTAAACGTGTCTTAAAGGCACTGTGTAGAGAATATTGTACAAATATCTGGGAAACAGCTAGAGTTACATTTCAAGAAATAAAAACCCTCAAGCTCTAATCACAAATTACCCAACACATCAGGAAAATCTTAAGGGGAAAACTACAGGAGCAGAAAATAAGGGAGCTTTTGACAATAATTCACAATACTGAGAGTAAGAACATATGTTGGTTTCATCTATTTGATGTACTTAAATTAAGAATTCAAGATGAAGCAGCATTTCAAGTGCAAACTGCCACTCCAGGAATTAAATCAGTAATTAAACCTATGGTCTGTATTGCTGATAGGAAGTCTGACCCTCACCTGCCTTTCCATCAAATTACAAAACTCCTGGAACACATTTACCAATAACTGGCATTTAAAGTTTCCCAAAATTGGTCCTTTTCTAGTGAGAGCAGCTTTTAGTGCTTTACAGAAATTTAAAATCGAAAGTCTTGACATTTTAATGACAACTTAAGGAAAAGCCTTCCTCAGCTTTGGGGCACACCAGGCCAGCAGGGTAAATAAACACAGATTTATAAAGGACTGACCAGCAAAAATGGGAATTATTTGATGGAAATGAAGCTTCCAGCCACTTTCTGTGGATAATGCAGCAATATTCATTTCCCAGTGATTTCTGTGCCCCCCGAGTTTCACTGGAGCAGTAGCTACAACTTACCCCGAGTGAGTTTGTAAACTTGACACGTTTGCAGCTACTAAGTTTCCTCTCAGCAATATTTGATCCAGATGCAGAATTCCTCTAATTGCTTCCAGCCTCAGGAGCAGCTCTCCTGCCAGAATTTGGTGACACGCAGAGCTGAGGAAACATTTATAGTTAAAAGTGGCAAAAAGTCTCTGAGTTTTAATCTGCAGACATCCTAAAGTTATGAGGTGACTCTGCCGGGGTTTCATTTGCCTTGAAATCCTGATAATTTGTTCATTATTTGTTCTATGCAGAAATTAGGATTTTTACCAGCCTGTCCCACTCCCACAGCAGAAATTCACAACTTACTGGGAAGGAAGATGGGATGAGCTTTGTCCAGGGAATGCTGAAAACAGCCAGGGATAATTCCACTTCCAGCAGAGAAAGGATCAACTTTTCTCAAGAAACCCCTTTCCTCTCAGCTTATTCTTCTTCTCAGATTCTAAAATTCCAGGGTAGCTATTTTTTTTTTCCTTAAAATAAAAATTCCCACCTGGTACAGCTGATATGTGGATTCATTTTTGTCCTTTTGATATTGTAAATCTTTTTCTATTTGCTATTCTAAACTCAAATGAAAAGATGACTTTCTACTCCAAAATACAGGATATGTCTAATATATAAAACATAGAAAAATATACACACAACACCCAAACTCAGTGATCAGTATTCCCAGAGGCAATTCCCAAATGATTTCTCATTTGTATCCCGAGATTCCCCAACAAATCCCCTTTTCCCCCACAAGGGAATCAAGGGCATCAGCTCAAAATGCAAATTTTGGGAAAAAGGCACGGCACAGAGCGGCTCCAGGAGCTGCGGGGGTGCCACCCTGTGGATGCTCTGGAATATTTCACATTCCCGTATTTTGGTGAAATGAGTGACAGGATCCGCCGGGAAGAGAATTTCCCTGTTAAAAACTCACCCGAAAGCCCCAAATCCACCAAAAGGAAAAAGCTGGAACAGCATCTGCTCAAGGGAATTTTCTGGAGTTATGCCACACTCAGGAAGGTCCCAAAAAGACATTTTTTGGCATTAAATACAGAGCTTTGGGGGTATTTTGTTTTTAGGAAAACAGAAGTTGACACAAATACCTGTTTCTCTTCCTACCTCAACAAGAAAGGTTTTCAAACCAGCAATTTTCTATGGAACATCCCTCACAAAGCTGTTTGAGGCTGAAAATGATAATTTACTGGTTAGAATTTTCCTCAGAACATTGCAACTTCCATAAAAAGGTTTCATTTCCCTCCTCCATGGATTCCCCATGTTTCCCATGAAAACAGCCCTGACTTATTTAGTGAATATACAGAAGTAATTAAGTAAAATTGAAGAAAAATTGGGGTTTTTTTTCAACATTTGAAACAAAATAACTCCACGCTTCCAGCCTGCAACACACAAACATTTAACAGGTAAAAACCTCAACCCAGAGCCTTTAAAAGTCACTTTCTTCAAATTATCTCGGTGTTCCATGCTGAAAAATGTGAATATTCTATAAAGAAACAGGCAGAGCAGCAGAGTTGCAAGTTTTAATGTTTATTTCCCCAAGACAGCCTAGCCTGCACTCTACTTGGATAAATTCACAAGCTAGTTTTCCGCTGCTTCTAGTTTTAAACTTTTAACCATGTTTCTGATGACAAGGAATGCTGCAAAAATACTCTAGTCCAACAAAGAGTTATGATCACAAAATAATCTTTATCCATTCTACAGTGTTTCAGAATTACCAGCTGATTTGAAAACACAAGGTAGATATAGATGCTAATGGTGGCTAACCTGGGATGTTTTATTATAGCAAACTGTTGTTCATGCAACACTTGTGCTCAAAGGGGAAGGCACAGCATTTCCTACAATGAGCCACCTTATCAAGAGTTCAGTTTGTACAAATTTGTAACATCACCTTGAATTTAGTGTGCACGACCTCAAAACTGAGGCATTCCTCCAATTATAAAAACACTTGCATCCTTTTTGTGCAAGTTTTAAAAATACAAAGTTTTTTTTTTTTTCTCTCTAAAGTGGCTCAAAATAGATTGTTCATGGCTGCCTACATCTAAGATAAAAAGAGTCTAAAACAATTGGATTAGGCATATTAAAGGTGTTCAAACCATGACTTGATTTGTACATCTATTCACACCTCTTTTTTTCGCTCTTTATTCAGCAGTACATATGCACCAAATTTCATTTTTAGACGTTTCCATATCATTTTCATAGAAAACAAAGTTTGAAAACAAGTAACATTGAAACACAGCACGGTATCCTACCACAACAGAAACATTTTGGTTACAGGACTCAACGAAATCTAAAAATGAACTATGCTGGAGATTACCACATGCAAAGGTCTTCATGTTATCTTTGAAAATGAAAAGGATGAGGTTTTATTACCACATTTTATACTGCTTTCTACTATTATGGCAACTTGTGTACTGCAACACAGTCTAGTTTGAAGGGAAATGGATGATTTTTTTTTTGTTTGTTTGTTTTTCCATGCAAAAATCTACAAATTAGTTTTGATGATATGGAAAAGCTTTTCATAACATCAAACATTCATCTGGTGCAAATGCACAGGGAAGCCTTCCTGAAATTCTGACTTTACAAACAACTAAGAAGCCGTAACAGGAAAAAGAAATTAAAAAGAACCGAAAGAAAAAAAAGAAGAGGGAAAAAAAATTAAAAGAAAAAAAAAAAAAAAAAAAAAGGAGAAAAAGAAAAGAGGAAAACACAGGCTGCAGGAGTAAACCAGAGTCTGCTGCTAAACCGGTCTTGGTGTGTCCAGTGTAAGTCAACACTTGTGAACTCATTGGATGATTTTAGGTTTCTCAGCCCCTGGAGGCGACTCAAGCTCGCACGCTCACAGACACATCACAGGCACTCTCCTCTCACGCGGCCGCAGGCAGGCGCTGGCGGCAGGGCCGGCCCCCCTGCCGGGCTGGGCTGGGCTGGGCTGGGCTGGGCTGGGCTGGCAGGCAGCGGGTGCAGACACTCACTCCACGCTGGCCATTCACACGGGGCTGCAGAGCAAGGCCTGGCTCCTCTCCCTGCGCTGTGGGCATCCTGCTCGCTGATGCTTACGAGGCTGATGATGAGAGTACTGCGTCCCCCCGCCGCTCCGGGAGGTCGGTGTTCCTTCTCAGGCACTGAAGATCTGTGACCTGTAGCCCTTTTTCTTTGAACAATCTAAAGAAGCATTCAGTGTGAAGTTTGTCATTACATTTTGCCACTCATTCTCACTCGCACCCACTCGCCATCTTGACTTCATTTGGGCTTTTCTGTGATTCCAAATGAAATCTTCACATTTACTTTCCCGATTTAATGCAGCAGCGGATCCCATGAGCCAAGATTGATGGATCAAACCTTTTTTTTTTTTTATTCAGTGCTGCATTGTACCTAAACTTCCAAAATACCACTCTAAAACTGGAACCCTTCTGCTGGTACATTGGCAGATGAATTGAAACCAAACGTTCCGCCTTGGATTGCTTCTGGAACGAGGCTTGGATCTTCATCAATCTGGAATGCAACGGGAACATCGTGAGCGGGGACGCAACAAAACCTCCCAACACAGGAGCTGGACGATCCCAAAAGCAGCTCTCTTCACCTCCTGCACCCAGTCCTGCCATCCCTCCCCTAATTTGGTGAGAGCACTGAAATGAAGTGATTTAAACCCCGATGTTTTAGCTTGTGTTTGTCAGGGAGCGCTACATGGCACCCCAAACCCTTTTGTTTACACGGTTTTGTCTCCTGGAAAACCTTCTGTCAGTGTCAGAAACTGTCCCAGCTCTTAGGAGAAGACCAGCACCACTAGGCCAAGGAAGGACTAAGCCCAAACTGTGTCTCCCAAACTGACACTGGGTTAAATTCCAAATCCAGCTGTAAATGCCAAAGTTGAGTTGCTAAACAAGACTTGGATCTTACTGCTCACATCAAAGTGAAACTCCAACACTTCAAATAATCTTCCAAGTGAAAGCAGGCCATGAATGCAGCTGCACTTGGCCATTTCTGCAGTTTTCAAGCCAGCAGGAAGCCCTCCCTGCGTGGCACAGACTGCCAGGGCTGCCCTTCCCCTCTCTGCACTGAACTTCCTGACTGGAAGTGCACACAAATCAACCCTGCCTTTGATTTATGTTCCATGTCTGAAATGGGAACAACGTCCCTGATCAGCACATTCCACCCCTGGAATTATTGAAATATTCCAACTACTTTGTTTCTTAAGCAGCAGCCTCAGCCCTGGAGTCAGCAGGGAGCTTATCAAATGGGAAATGTCAAGCTGAGAGTTAAGGGAACTATTCACAGCCTGGGATTTTAATCCCTAGAGATGAGGCTTAAATTAGGCACCAGATCTTCTTTAGATGCTTCATCAGCAGCAATGGCAGGAGGTGCAGGAGGTTCACACAAGGGCTCAAATTCTTCCCTGAGCCCAGCAAGTGCCACAGAGCAGCCCTGGGGCTGCTGCCTTTCTCCTGCAGCAGATTTGTGAATGAGAACAATGAGCACACTGCAGGGAACTGCACACTCACATCATCTGAGGAGAAGAACTGGTCAATGATCTCATAAGCCAGTTTGTAGATGTCTTCATTTTCATGGTTTTGTAGCTGTTCAATTTTCTCCAGGCCTGCAACCAACACACAAGAGATCTCAGAACAGCAAATTCAGGCCAAACAACTTCCAACAAAGAAATTAAAAATACATCTGGGAATAGTTACAAATGATCTGGTTATGAATAAGATGCTGTTAAGCCCACCTGGCATATTTATATATATTTTATACATATAAACACAGAAGCTGAGTACACAGAAATCTTTTTGAAGCTCTGAGTTTTGGCACAAACACCTCTCTACCCCTCCCAACTAGCACTTAATCTTTCTGCTCTCCCTCAAGATTTGGTATTTTAAGGATTATTCTACTCCATGCTAACAAATCCCACAGTTTTTTTACCTGTGCCCAAATTTAGTATCACTGTTCTTTCATCTCTGAAAAGTTTCAGTCAACTTAAACCACAACCAACATGGAGAAAGTCTCAAAACCATGAGGAAATTAAAGTTATTACATTTTTACAACCACTGTATGTAGAATTATTTTTTCCAAGTTCATCTGGACATGACTTGTGCATGATTAAGGTGAGCACATCACCCCCACATTGACTTATTTCTGTTAATTAGACTTAGTTTCTGTTAATCAGACTGATTTTTCTAATATGCAGACTGTTACAAAATTAGCACCTCGTGAACTTTACTGCCATTATCCTGCTCCTCCACATTTTATTTGATCATGAACTTAAGAAAAGCTGTGGATATTCACCTGGTAGGTATGAAAAGGGTGCTTTAAAACAGGTTTGCTTAAAATATCTGTGCCAACAATAAACCCAACACAAGCAGGATGCCAAAGCAGCAATCCCAAGGAAAGTTATTAAAATCTTGCTCTTCCTACCTCCACACTCTTCTATAAGATTGGCTATGGTTTCTGCTTCCTCTTCAGCCATTTTTAATATATTACTTAGTCCATCCAGAACCACTTGCACAACTTGTGCATCTTTTACTGTCAGCAAATTGCAAAAGGGAGGAATTACATTTTGTTGAATTAAGTAAGCCACCTGAGGGGGGAAAGGCCAAGAGTTACAGCAGGAATGTGGCAGCAGCCCAGGCAAACACATCCCAGCAAGCCCAAGTACCCAAACCCACCCAGCCCAGAGCACTCTGCAGTGGCCACCTCAGGAACTCCTTTTTGGCACATTCAGAGGAAACATTTGGCTATTAAACTATAAATAGATTTGAGATTTACAACACCCAAGGAGCAAATACTGTGAATTTTTCAGTGTCAGATAAGGAGCTTCAACCTCATCTCTGAAGAGTGACAGCACCACCCCAACCCTGCCACAAATCTCTCACTCAGGGCTTACAAGGGACTTGTGTATCCTACTCATTGGTTACTGTCCTTGTAATTATCACATCCTTATGGTGTGGGAAAAAAAGGTAAAAATAAATATGGAATGCTTGAGAACCCCATGGGAGCCTGACTGAAGTCACTCATCCCAACAGAGCTTCCAACCAAACCCCAGGGATGCTCCTGACCTCAGGTCACCCCAAAACAAGGGGAGGTCACTCTTAAATCCCATGAGGAGAAGGGAAAGTTACTGAACAGAGAAGGAACAGAGCCACCCATAACCCCAGCACCTCCCAAGACAGGAAATGGAAGTTTTTCCAAAGCTGGACTCACCTGGTCTTTTCTCCCACTGATTGTTAAGTTGCTTATTGCCCAAGCAGCTTCTTTCTGAGTCCCAAAATCCCCCTGAAAGCACAACCAGAGACAGGAACAGTCATCCCAGGGTTTGTGCCAGGCAGGATTCCCACAGAAGCTGCATTTGCTACAGTCCCCTCTGCAAGGTGTCACTGTAGCAGTTTAGTGTGAGAGTAACAAATAAATCCTGTCCTGTTTGAGTCTCCCCCTGCTCATCCCTTCCCCACAACCAGCCTTTGCAACTGCTCTGCCAGGGAAGGGAACTTTGTTTACATCAAGGCCAACAAGAGGAGCAGCACTGCACTCTGCCAGCCCTTATCAGCAGCTGCCACCTCCTGCAGGGCCAGCTGAGCCCAAGGGGAGCTGTGATAAAGGCCTGCACACACTGCAGCTGGGGCTGCTGCACAGCTCAGGGCTGGGATTACATGGAAAAGTCTCCAATCTTTTCTCACAGATCAATAAATTGGCAATTAACAGAGCTATTTGTGACCAGCTCTGGGTTATTTGTCTTTTCCCTTAAATAATTCCCACATGCTTTTAGCTGTTCCTCCTTCTGCCACAGCAGATCCTCAAGCAGCACAGAGTGGTTGGGGAAGTCACTTTTTAAAAGACCCCAACACCCAACAGAGAGGAATGCAGGATTTGAAGCCCACTCCCAATCCTTGGGATCTGACCTTATCTAGAAGATGGATTATCATTGGAACAAGGTTTGCATCTATTACTGCCTGAACTTGCTGCTGGTTTCCTGCAGTGATGTTAGATAGGAACCACACTGCTTCCTGCAAAATAAAACATCAGGAATTAATTCACAGAAGGATTCTACATCATTTATGTCCACTGCAACTGGCCAACCTTAAACATGACCAAGCATTCCATCAGCTTGACTGTGCAGAGCTGGATTCTTGCTGGGACAAACCAAAGGGACAATCTCACCTCAGGAGACTCCACAAGACTCCCCAGCCTTTCGCTGTTACCAGCTTCAACCAAATACTTCAAATTAAAAGGAGAAATTATTTGGAGACAGAAAATGCCAAATGAGCACTTTGATTGCTTCCAGCACTGCCAATTAGCAGGTTTCAGCTGATGGCCTGACAGAATCCTGTATTCCAGACATGACAGTTTTTTACCTGCTTCCTAAAGGCTCTTCTTAGCTTCAGGAAAATGCAGCACTATGAATTAAACACTTCATTTTTAACAATACTCTGAAGTTTATGACTCTCTATGCTCATTCTGCCCACAAGCCCAGGACTCTCCTCCCAGGCAAAGCAAGAACAGATCTCTTCCCCAGCAGCCCCTCCCTCACCTCCCCTTTAGAGTGGGAATCTCAACTTCAGTCAATGAGTAACAGTTTGAAATACAATTTTAAGTATATTCAGAGTATCAACCTTTTAAAATCCTACTGATAGACTTCTCCCTTCCTAGAAATCCTCCACCATTCAATTCCTTTCTCAGCCTCCCTGAATAAGAGCTTTATAGCTGAGAATGTCTCTCAAAATAAGCTTCAGCAATGTTCACCCCTCACTCAGTGACTCTCTGAGATCAGATCACAGGGTCACTGGTGACCCTGGAGACATTTGGGCTGCCTGGGCTCTCCTGGTGGGCTTTTGTGGGGCTTTAATCACTGGCAGTGTTGCAGAGGGGCCCCGAGGTGCCCAACACGCCTCAGATGCACTCCTGGCTCAGCACTGCCATCAGTGCCCCCACGAGAGCCCCTCACACACCCCACACACACTCCCCACCCCAGGCTCTGCCTCCATTCCCTCTCTCACACACACTCCACCCAAACACACCCAATTATCTCTGTGTCATCACTTCTGAGAGAGTCAGGTTAATTAATTAAGGTGACATTTCACGTATTGAGAACTCCTACACAAGTCAACAGCCAGATTTATAACAGAAAGCTTTGATTTCCTACAAACATTGACATTTCTGTCAAGCACAAGTCTGCAGCTCCTAAGAGACTTCCCTATGGATATTAATTTCCAGAAAAAAAAAATCAGTATTTGCTGCAATTTGCCACAAACTGGTGGAAGGAGTTAATTATTCCCATCTTTATGGCATTACACAACGTGGAACCCAAGCTCTGTCAAATATAAAAGTTCTCAATCAGGTAAAACACCTGGTGCTGCTCACCTTATTAATTTTTTCTTTGGGATGTGTCAGAAGTGCTGGGAAATGTGAGAGAGCTTCACAGTTGAGAACCACCTGTGTCTGCTCATCGGTGCCAGTGACGATGTTCCCCACAGCTCTCAGTGCAGCTGTCTGAAAACAAAACACCTCCCCTCAAAACCAGCTTTGCAGCACAGCTCAGCACACTAAAGGTTTTATGCAAACGCAAAAATATTTCTTCAATTTCATTGTGAGCTATAAAAAGGAAGCACTTTCTGCAGTAGCACATTTTGGGGGTGATCCCAACTCACCTGGACTTTGACCTCCTGGTGGCTGAGGAGAGGAACCAAGTGAGGGACAATTCCAGAGTCTATCACCATCTGGATCTGCTCATTGCCAGCATCCGTGAGATAGGAGAGGGCCCAGACTGTATCTACCAATATCTGACAGGACAAAACAACAGCTCCAAAACGATGCACATTCATGGATACACTAACAATTAATTTGAATTAATACTGTGTGCATTCACATGCAGAAAAGTCAGCTTAAGCAGCAGGAAATGTGAATATTTCAACTGACAGCTGGCAAAAATATTGAGTGAATGTTGTTTCAGCTGACAGCTCTTGACTGGCTCACCAATGCAGGAATTTCCAAAATTCAAATAAACTTAATTTCACCTCCTTAGAGACAAGAAATTAAATCACATAATTACTATAGGAATAGTAAAATTAATACAGACATATTTTTTGCAGAGCACTGTTACCATTAACTCAGCTACAACTTCTTTTGGAAGCAAACAATTAATCTTAAATTCTGATTTATGTTCAGACAAAAAGCTGACTCATTCCATAACTTCTATGAAATTTTGCTCATTTACTTCACTTTTAAATAACAATTTCATATTTAGCACCTCAGAAGTTACATCTAACCCTGACATTTGACATGTGCAGCAGACACTGATTTTCTTTCATTCACACTGATTTTCATTACAAATTAAAGTGCTAGGCAAAAAAGATTCCTGTATTTCTCTGTGAATGAATGCTCACAGAAATAAAAATAGAAAGCAGTTTCAGTGATAAGTGCAGGGAAAGAACATGCAAATAAACACTTGCAAAGACAGAAATACCAGGGAAAAAACATCACTATTCAAAAATAACATCAATACTTTCAAATAAGCAGTTAATAGATATCCAAAGAAGCCTGTCCTAATCAAAGGGGACATCACAGATTTTCATTTTATTTTCTATTTCAGCTCAAAAACCACAGCAGGAGCAGGAAGTGGCTTCAAGAGGGGTCACTCACATTTACATCCGTGTGGTGAATTAAAACACAGAGCGCTGGCAGGATCTGAGGGGGAAAGAAACACCTGAGGGTTACTCTGGAGCAGCCAAGGCCAGCTGGAACCCAGGCCCACCCCAGAGCCATTCCAGCACCTCCTGGATGGTCTCCATCGGTGGAGGGGGGTCTTTGTGGCGGCACAGGTTGACCATGACCCAGGTGACGTTCCTGAGGAAGGTGATGGGGATGGAGGGGCTGATGAAGGACAGCAGGGGCTTCACTACTCCAAGACTAATGACATAATCTCTACACTGGGGTCCATCACCTGTGGGACACAATCAGGGGTGTTTGAACAGAAAACAGCCCAGCACTTACAGATTTTAACAGAAAACATCCATCCCATCGTTTACAGATTTCTGTTCTGTTAAAATTTACAGATTTTACCAGAAAACATCCCACCATTTAGAGATTTTACCAGAAAACATCCCACCATTTAGAGATTTTACCAGAAAACAGCCCACCATTTAGAGATTTTACCAGAAAACAGCCTACCCCACCATTTAGAGATTTCTTTCTGTTAAAATGTACAGATTTTAGCAGAAAACAGCCCACCATTTACAGATTTTACCAGAAAACAGCCCACCATTTACAGATTCATGGTGGTGGGTAAGGGAAAGGGGTTGCAGACAACACCAGACCACCAAAAACAGTGAGAGCCCAACATACTCCTGAAAATTCCTTGACAAAATTTCCCAACAATAATAAAACATCCCCCGAAGTTGGTGGTGGCAGGAGTAACAATAATAAAACAAAACATCCCCAGAGGTTGGTGGAAGCAGAGGAACCCACCTATGATATTTCCTAAAGCCCACACTGCTTGCTCACAAACATTTTGATGAGGTGAATGCAGCAGTCTCAGGAAAAGCGGCACAGCATCTGAAAGGTACAAAAATAACCCAGGGAAATGGTTAAAAAATGCATCTCAAAAGAGCAAATAATTCACAGAATTAACTCTCATATGAGACTTTTTTCTCCTGTTAAGAACTGGTCAAAGCTTCACTAATTTCCCAGGTGATACTAAAATAAAACACTGTACTGATTCTTCCTTTGCTGCATATTCTAACAGAGCCTGCACTTGAGAATATTAAACCCCTGACATTTAATTTGTTTGCAAGTCTCAAGTTTACTGAAGCTTGTCAGGATCCAAATTTAGTTCCATTTATTGAATTCAGCAATTCTCTGCTAAGTTATGCACCAGCCCCAAGTGCAAAGGAACAACAGAGCCCAAACTCAGGCACTCCAGTGAAGAACTGGAGAATAAGCAGGAATGGAGTGAGAATTAAGGAGTGGGAATGTAGGAAGAGGGCAGGAAAGAAATCCACATTTACATAACTGATCCTGTTTTATTCTCCCCCAGCACTGAGGTGCTTGTTTACATAATAGCCCAGTCTGTAAGGAACCCATTTATTTAATATATTTCAAGGGAAATTTGAAATTTTTAGTTAGATTTTTTCTTCATGTAAACCATGTGTTTACTAGAGAAACAACTAATCAGCAGGATTCTTATTTCCTGCTAAATGCAGGTATTTACAGAGTCTGTATGCAAGGAGAAAAAACATCCCCAATCTTATTATTAAAAAATTAATAATTTATCATGGAAAAAGTACAAAAAAACATTATTTAAATTGAAATAAATCATAATTTCATATGTCACAGCTATTAAACTGATTAACAGAGTGCAATACAGACCTACAGAAATCACTCAAAAGTGCTCAATCCACTGATAAATTAAAGTGTTCTAGATCAGGGGTGGGATAGATTATCTATTAATTAGATTTCCCAAAGAAAACTCAGGTTGCAACCTGGAAAACTCTGGTTGCTTCCTTCCTGGAAAGGAAGAGGATGGAGAAAAAGGTAAAAGTATTACCAAAGGTACATCCTATAAGGGTGAAAACCAAATTATATCCAAGTTCAGAGGCTCTTAACACTGAGTTTGCCAAAACAGAAGCAACTGATCTTGCAGCCAACATAATTTTTCTGTATTTTTTTCCTTAAATTTTAGGAAAAACTCATTTCACTGTATCTTTGATTCTTCAAGAAGCTCTGGTTTGTTCACTCAGTTAAGAACCCTGCCCCCTTAGTTTTGATTTAGCAACAGAAGCTCTGTTCAGGACATGCTTGGAGTCCAGAACACAGTTTGCTTTGCCTGGCAGCTCAGATTCCAACAACAATTCCTTCCCACGTTTCAGATGCCCCAAAATAGGAAGGACAGGTTTTTTAATTCAACCTAATTTTGGAAGAGTTCAGTGTCAGGCACCCTGGTCTGTGAATATTCTTCCCTCTCCACAACAGGGAGCTTTTCAGAGGGGTTGTCTGGTTTTATTCCAAGTTTTGTGGTGTTTTTTTTCAGGTTTGGAAACTGGAAACCAGCAGATATCAACTCTGCTAAGACATTTTGAGTTTCCAGCTGTTGCTCACCATCAGGAAACCCAGGTGGGTTTAAACCCTGAGGAAATGAAGGCAAAACCAGGTGTGTGAGGTGAACACCTGGCAGCAGCTCCTTCAGGGCTTTGACTGACAACCTGATCCCAACCTGATCCCAAGCAAATCCCAGCTGTGGATGGAAGCAGATCCCCCCTGCAGGACTCACTGGATTGAACTACAGCCTGGGTTTGCTCCGAGGTTCCAGAGGCAATGTTTGTCAGAGCCCACGCAGCTTCAAACTGTAAGGAAGGACTGCAGACAAAGAAAAACCACAATTATCATCACTCACATCTGTGGCACATAACAGCAAGAACTGGTGCAGCATTCTGAGTTTTGGCAGCACTCACTTGTCATCTCTTTCAAGACAGTGCACTAAGATAGGTAATATTCCTGATTTTATTAGGTCATCAATGGGTGGATTGCGGTCACTGGACAGCAGCTTCCTGCAGGGAAATGGACAAAAAACCAAATTACAGACAAATCCTGCCTGGAAAAGAGCAGGGAATTCTTTAATCCAACTTTCCCCTCAAAAAGGGATAAATGCTGCCACTGGAGCAGGTCAGTAAAGGCTCTCTGTGGTTGAGTTTGGGAATCTCCAATGGAGCCCCAACAACCAAACTGCTCCTGCTGGGCTGGGAATTCCTTCCCAAGTGTTTCTCTCTTCCTCCCAAAGGATTTGTTTCTCCCTCTCTAAGTGAAAATAATCCCCCAAAGTGAAATTATTGAGCCACTGGAAAAGCAAAGTCATTATATCCATTGGCCATTTCATTCCCTGCTTTCTCCCTTTTGGAAGTTTATCACCAGCCAGGAAAATAAAACATAAGAGTTGCTCAGCTCCAGCTCCTACAAAAGGAGACACCCAGCTCTTTCTGCACTTAAAGGCAAAGATTTTACTGTCCTTTAAAGTTTGTATTTTACTCTGTGAGAAGCATCAAGTCTGCACCAAGATAAATTCAGGTATTTAGATGTAAAGCAAATCCACACTACTTAAAAGGTCTGTGTGTTCTGATTAAAGTTTTATTTTCCTTTTAAAAATCACTTCATTAATATAATTTCAGTTAAGCTGCAACACATTTTCTGACATTAGGAGCATGGTAAAATAAGAATAAAATCAGGGTATTTGAGGAAAGTGTGTTCTTACCTTGCTGCCTGCACAGCACTTAACTGAATACCCTGGTTGTCACTTGAAGCATTCTAAAATAAGAGAAAATAGATTTTTCACACATCTGTCATCATGCCATGAAGAATATTCAAAGAGTGTAATAATTTTTACCTGTACTATTGCCTCCAAAGAAGTGTTTTGCTAGAAAACAGAGACAAGAAGCAGTTAGAAATCCCAAATGTCTTTTAAGGATGCAAAAAGAAGAAATTATTGCAAGTTAATCCTTACCACTCTGAAGTCCCCATCTATATCAGAATCCTCACAGATATCTTCATGGGGAACATTCCTTCTCTTTAGGAGATGTTCATCTCTTTTGTTCTTAAAGAGAAGAATGATGGAATATCTTTAAAACTTGGATTTGGGGGGGTGGGGGTGTTAAGAAGGGAAGAGAATCTTCTGTTTCAAACAGTCATAAATACACCATCACTGACACTGACATTTTCCAAAAAAAAGTTGGAAAGGACTGCCCAGAGAAGCACATTTTGGGACTTCTTCCTAAGAAATCCTGCATCCAACTTGTGCTGGAAGCTTGATGTGCATACATCCATCAACATTCCAGTTTATTTGTTATCATTTCCAACAGGACACAGCAATTCCCAGAGGTTTTCTGTTCAGCTCAGAAGAAAAATAATTCCAGTTGTGATTCCTTTTCCCCAACAATTCCAGTTTAACCTTCACAATCTTCCACACTTACTTGTAAGGAAATAATTTTCTGCCTGCAGATGAGCAGGAACAGCTGATTTTCAAAGGAAAAACCAAGCTTTTTATAAATCTTTAAAAACCTCTGGAAGTACAAGAATGATTCCCTTAATTAGGTTACAAATAAACTCCTGGTTTTCAGGACAAAAGTTGTGGAACTCTCATAACTTGGCTATTTTTGTCTTTAAAGAAAACTCTTGCATTTTACTGGAGTAACAACAAAGTCAAATCCCACTTGGTGAGAATCGTAATATAAAATAAAAGAATCTTAATATAAAATAAAAGAATAATAACTCTGGGTCATCTCACCTTTCTCAACTCCACAACAACTTCATTTCTTTGTCTTCTCATAGTCTGGAAAGAATCAAGATAAAAAAAATTATATTCTGAATTTAGGTCAATTAAAAAAGTTCTTGTACAACTATTTCAGTTCATGCACTTTAAACAAAACTTTTACACACAGGGTTTAATTTTCATTACAAAAGTAGAGATCCTACAGGAAATGGAAATAACTACAATATTTCTGTTATTTCATAGTAAAACATTCTCCTAAGTCTTCAAGTTGAGGAAAAAAGGAATTAGGAATAAAACTGTATTTTTCAAAGGGCAAAATGGAAAGGAGTTGTGCATCAAACAGCACCAAAAGCATTAAAAAGAACATGGCAATCTAACAGCAAAATAACTTTACAAAGAAGCTCAAATTAAGAGACCCTGCAAGCAAAGCTGAGTTCCAGAACTATTATTTAAAAATGAAAACCTTTGACATTCTAAGAGCAATATTTTTTGACATTTTCTCTAGAGCTGCCATTGACAGTATTCAGGGAAAAACATCAATTGTAAATATACATAAATTGGTTTATTGCTGCTTGTGCTACTGCAGTGGAAACAGAGAAATAAATCAGTCTGGAGTGATTTTATTTGAACATTTTGGACTCTGCAGCGAATGAGAACAGCAAAATTCCAAACAATTCATTTTTATTGTGACAAACCCAGGGAAAGCTGGAAGTCCCCAAGCACAGGACAGAAGGCAATGGAGCCTCCTGAACAGCAAGGAGAGCTGAGGATAAGCATTAAAACCTCACTTTCAAAGCATCTTTCTTCACTATTCTTATCAAAAAGAAGGTGCAGTTCATCAAATTTCAGATTTGAGCATGACACTGCAGCTCCTCAAAGAAAAAGGTTAAGGACAGGAAAAAGCAGCAAAGCAGGGCTGGCTCCCTGCTGCTTTGGGGGCAGAACTTTGCACGGGCTGAGGGGAAAATCCAACCTCCCCCAGTGACAGCTTCCTGCTCTGGAAAAGGCAAAGTGCCAGGAGCAGCTGCAGCAGCCTGGGAGAGCCGGAACAGAGGAGCTGAGGCTTTTTTTGTTGTAGTATTTGTCACCCCTGGGGTCTGGGAAGAGCCATCCCTCTCCCAGGGCAGCTTTTGGGTGGGAATGCTGATTTTGCTGTGCTTTGGGAAGGTGTTAAAGCCCTGTGAGATCATCAGGGGTGTGGTAATATCCCAGAGCCTGGGAGTCCCCAGCAATGCCCAAACCCAGGGACAATGCATGCAGCCCTGAAGAGCAGAGGCAAGGCAGGAATCACTCCAGGGGTGTTCCTTTGAGCTCCAGGAGAAGCTGATCCACTGCTGGATCCCACCCAGCACTTCCAGGCTTTGCAAAGATGCTGCAGCTTTCCACCTGACTTAGGTACTCCAGGCTCCTGCTCTCAGATGCTCCCTGGAGTTTCTCCAAACTCTACTGATCTGGCATATCCAAGATAAAATAATGTGAGGAAAGCCTCTGATAATCAGACTGCAGAGCTGTACCACGCCCCTGATGATCTCACAGGACTTTTAACACCTTCTCAAAGCACAAGGCAGCAAAATCAGCATTCCCACCCAAAAGCTGCCCTGGGAGAGGGATGGCTCTTCCCAGACCCCAGGGGTGACAGCAAAGCTGGTGTGGACACAGAGACAACTGAGTGGGACCAAAACAAATACTACGACAAAAAAAGCCTCAGATGTGTCATTTAGAAAATTCTTTACTTAAAAAAATCCTATCTGCAGGTGATCAGACTTCAAAGAATCCTCTGCTGGGACAAGAAGAATGTTCTCCCTCCTGCCACAAGCTGACAGGCCTCGCCTGGATTTCTGCCTGCACACCCTGGAATCACAAAAGCCTTCACATGAAAGACAAGCCACCAGTGAAGTCACTCTGAAGCACGATTTACCAAAACCTGGCTCCACTAAAACCACTCTCTGTGCAAACAGAGTGTGTTGACAGAATAGTTACAGGTCAACCTGGCACTGCTCATCCTCTGAGGAGGAGGAAAAGCACAACAAATGAGAACTGAAGTCAGCTCTGCCACGGGATTTCCCAGTGCCACCACCCCAGCTGGAGATGGAAGAGTTTGGAGAGAGCAAAATGCCAAGCAGAGCCAAGATCCACTCGTGCAGCCTCTTGGAGAGCAGCTCAAAGGGCAGAGATGAGGGATGGTGGTGTCTTGGCACGTGGGGAGTCATTCCTTCTGTTCTGGGGGGATCTGAGCTATGTGAATCAGCTCCCAGCTCACACCACCACAGGAAACCACTCTGACCAGAAAGGGCTTCACAGCAGAGCTCACAGGGGCCTGGGAAGGGCTCCAGTTGAAAAACATGCACCACTCTCAGGAATTCACGTGGCTCTCTCAGTCACTGGATCCTGTTTGTCATTTGCTACATCAAAAATCAAATGATCTGATCTATTTCTGTCGGCCTGCCATGGCCACCCCTCCATCCTCCTTTTTTTAATTATATTTAGCTTCAGATTTATCATAAGGGCTATTTCTGACCATTAGTCATGACTGAGCCCTTCAGCTTATCATTAAAATCTCGTGGTAGTGATGCCTGCAGGATCCTGGGACATTCTGGGGGCTTTCAAGCAGCTGGGATCAACCAGCCCTTCCTAAACACACCTGGAATGGGATCCTGGAATGGGATCCTGGAATGGGATCCCTTCCCTGAAGGGATCAGGAACTCAGCCTGTGCTCACTCCTGGCTGGGGTGGGGATTTTTTTCTGTTCTAAACTGTTCCTCTCCATTTCTACACCTCCACCAGGGAGGTCTGACAGCACAGGAGTAACTGTAAAACTCAGGCTGCTGCTCTCATCCCAGGCAATGGTTTCCAAAGGCACATTGTTTCTGTTGGGGAACTGCAAAGTCAACAGTTATTGTAAATAAAAAATGAGTTGGTTGTGCCATCCTTCCTTCCTTCCCAGGAAGTTGCAACCAGCTCCAGTGTGGTCTGGGATTCCAAATAAAAACAAAACACACCCCACAGGGAATAGACAAGTGAAAACAGACTATTTTTCCTCAGTCCTCAGTTATATCCAGTGATCCAGTCCCTGCTCCATCCATTATTCCCCTCCTATACAAATCCTATCTCAATTCCAAAGTGGAGCAATGAAATCTGCTCTCAAGACTACTCATAAAAATGCTTTGGGATCATAAAGCCAACCCAAGATACCCCCAGAAGTCACATCTCAGCAACTTCAGAATGAAAATGGGAGTCTGAGTTCCAGATAAAAAATAAAAATCAATATGACATTACATGTGCTACCAGGCCCATTTTTCCTGGAGAAGCTGTGCATGGCAGACAAAATGCCTTAAACAAATATCTCAGTATCATTTGAAAGTGACAAGATGGATGAGCTTCACCACAGAACTCCAAGTCAGCTTAAAGGAACCTATTTTTATCTCACTGAGTGAAATTCCTGCTCTCCTTCAGTTCTTCCATATTTAATCCCAAGCAGACTATTTTGTGTGGGATACAGAAAGGGTTGAAAAGCTTCAAAGCACCTGCAATATTCAATATATCTCACACCACCACCTTTCCTTCACTCCCCTGGAGCTCCCAAATATATTGGTATTTTTAAAGTCCAGTGAATGATGCTGGCAACTCTTAAAATCCTGACATTACTGATCTTCAAGCTTCTTGATGCAATGGCTGCTCCAAAATTAGTTTTGAAGTGCTCTGCATCATGGAATTATCATCATTTCCCTTCATGCATCTCTCAATTGCAGAGCAGAAATCTCTATTTAACACCTCTCCTGTGCTGGCACTGTTCAAGCAACCCTTAATCTCCTGCCCAGCAACACAGGTGAGGCAGGGGAGAAAATATTCAGCAGAATCTTCCAGGATTTACAGAGAAATAAAACGCAAGAAATATTTTTTATTTCATTTCAAAAAAACCTCTAAATGTCAGTCAGATTGCAATGCTGCAGCAGGCAACAATCACCAAGAGAAAATGAAATGTTCAATCACCAGGTGAAAGAAAATGAAGCAAATAAAACACCCCAAAACTCTGCAAACCTTCCCAAATCAAGACCCCTAAATGCAGGACTAAAAAGGAATTATTTAAACTCCAATAGTCAGTAAAACTCTAGCACAGCCACAACGATCAATTTGCACTTATCTGGCCTTTGTGTAGTGAAGATCTGGTATTTAATTCCAAGATCTGTGGTACTACCATTAGAAACAAAGGTTGGATGGGTGTCAGCACAGCCATCCCCACAAAAGCCAGTAAAAACCAGCTCAACCTTCCTCACCCAAGGGAAAAAAAAAAAAAAAGCCCAAGTAAAACCTGTTCCTCATTGAAGACAAGATGAAAAAAGTCACCTTACCCTGCTCCCTAATGGATCAGTATTTGCATAATTTAATATCAGAGCCCAGATAAGCCCTTCTTCAAGTCAGATTTTGGGGTTGGAGGTTAAAGAGAAAAACTGTGGCCACTTCTGCAGCTTTTAAAGCTCCTCTCTGCTGAACCAATTCTATTTTTCCCCCACAGCTCTAAAATCTTGAAGACCCTAAAAACTGTTGCAAGCACTGACCAAAAATCTTCAATTCCCTCCAGAGATGCTGCCTCAGCTCCAAATTACTGCTCTCCCACTATTAAAAACTTTATTACACTGAATATTCCTTTGAGCAGGAGCAGAACCCAGGGGCAGGACAAGGAATTCTTGGAGATTTCTGGTCCCAGTGAATCCCTCAATTCCCAGTGTCACCACCAAGCTGTCATCTCCAAACACATGGCAGCAATTATTTACAACATGCCCGTGCAGGAAACGTTTACCCAAGACTTCAGCATATGAAGGAATTTTGTCAAACATCTTATGTAAAACAGGTGCTTGTGCTGGGGTTTATTTTCTTTTTTCCCCTCTTTTTTCCAGGCCAGAATTTGTGTTTTTAGAAGCATATTGGGGGAAAGAAACCAAATAACTAGAGTGTCCAAAAAGGTGAATAATGTTTGGTGCTTTAAGGAATAAAATGTAGGAAATTCCCTGATTTTGGTCAGAAATGCAAGAACTTCCTGTGAATATGTAAAACCTGGAAGGCAAGGACAATGTGACAGGAACTGCAACTGTCAATGGACTGATCTGAGCACATGGAATTAAGAGATAACATTTTTAGGAAGTTTGCAATTCACAACATGGCAACCTTTCACAACCTCTAGATATCTCTTCATTTGGAATTCACCAAAATTAGGGTGATTTCTTATTTCTCTAGGGGTAAACTGTCATGGAAAATTTTTAAAAAACGATGGTTTTGTAAAAACAACCCAGGGCCAACGAGAATTTCAGCAAAGATAAAAAGGGGGAGGAGTGAAGGAGATAAAGATCAAATGTTGGCTTCCTCTGCCAAATAAAAACACAACTTTCTGCCCAAGCAGCCCTGCAAGCTGGATTTTGGAGGCTGGCTGGGAGTGGGCACCAGCAATCCCCTCAGCCTGATGCCCAGTGTGATGTGTAAGCAGTTAATGAGCAGCAGGGACAGCCAGAAGCCTGAGCTATTGTATGAAAAATAGCCTTGCACCGTGGTTATTTTAGGGAGCAGGCATGTGCTCCAGGATTTGCTGGATAAATGTCACTCTCTAAAATTTAACACGGCCCAGCAGTGGGTTTGGGCTGTGGAAAAAGGCATTTCAGTGCTGCAGCAAATAAAAAAAATGATTGAAGAGCTTGCCTGCCTTCTGACACACTCCCACGTGGTGCTACCTGCGTGTCCATCTTGAACCTTCCCAGCTCCAGCCCTTTTCCCTTAAAATTCTGCACCAAAGCACCTGAATTCCAGCCTGTGTCTACCCAGGAATCCCATTTTTCACTGTAATGGCCCATTCTGTGTGTATTTCTAAAGATGCCTTCCTATAACTGCCTATCCAGTGGTAACAAAATTTATATAAAAATAAATTAGTATCTAAGGCAAGGGGTTACCAACCAACCTCACAAACCTGTTAGCAAACAGAGTAATTAATTATTCCCACTCCAAATATTTTTGCCAAAAGTTTGGACATAACTGAATAATAAACTGTTTTATCAATCTAATTGGGCAGGTTAAAAAGCCAGGTGTTACAGACTTCTGGGAAACTTGGCTGATGTTTTAAGTAATACAGGAAACATAAAGGAGTTTTTACTTTTGAAACATTGTAATGTCTGCATATATAAGACTGGAATATTATGGAAAATACAAGGGACACTTTGAGGCTAGTAAAAAACAGCCATGAGAATGCCAAAATTCTTGTCCAGAACCCTGTACAGAAAATTTTAAGCTCCAACCAGCACTCCTGGCCGAGTGTTTTAAGGTGAGGATTGATACCTAGTTTTAAAATTTACCTATTTCCTAAGGAAACCCCAAGTTAATTATGCATCCTGCTGTGTTTAGGAAGAACCTTCACAGCTGAAATAACTGTACCAACAAAAAGTTCAGGGGCTCTGTGCTACAAGCCAGAACCACTTCTCAACTATCTGAGCAGAAAACAGAGATACAAAAAAAAAAAAAA
>VZRH01007005.1:189246-213068 GCA_013397555.1 Urocynchramus pylzowi | reverse complement strand
GGCCCGAACGCGCCGGTGCCGCCGAGCGGGGGAAGGGACGGGGCGAGCGAGGGAGTGAGGGAGGGAGGGGGGAACGGGGCCAGCCTCGCTCTGGGCGCCGCCGCCCATTGGCTGCGCCGCGCGCGCCCCGCGGCCAATGGCGGCGGGGAGGGAGAGGGCGGGAGCGGTGACGCAGCGCGCGCAGGGGGAAGGAAGGAGGGGCCGCCTCAGCGCCGCCGCCATCTTGGGCGCTGAGGGCTGAGGGGANGGCCCGAACGCGCCGGTGCCGCCGAGCGGGGGAAGGGACGGGGCGAGCGAGGGAGTGAGGGAGGGAGGGGGGAACGGGGCCAGCCTCGCTCTGGGCGCCGCCGCCCATTGGCTGCGGGAGCAAAGTTAATATTTTAATCCTTCCCCCAGCTGCACTTTCCCTTCGCTCCCCTCATGGAGCCGACAGTTAACAGTTTAATCCTTCCGCTTGCTACACTTGGCATTCACTCCCCTCATGGAGCTGAAAGTTGACACTTGAATCGCTCTCCCCACTACGTTTAACGTTCTGTCTCCTCATAGAGCCCAAAGTTAATAGTTTAATCCTTCCCCTCACTAAAGTTTGCATTTGCCCCCATCATGGAGTCAAAAATCAAGTTTAATGCTTCCCCTCATCACACTTTGCATTTATTTGCATCATGGAGCAGAAAATTACACTTCAATCTTTCCCCTCACTACACTTTACATTTGCTAAGAGTAATCCCCCTTCCTCCCAGTCTTCCAGAATTTTAGTGGGGGTTGGGGGGTGGGGGGGAATAGCTGCTACAGAAACTTTAAAATTTTTAATGAAATAAGATAAAGAGTATTGAAAGCAATAGAGAGATACACTTGCAGAGCAGAGGGGATGATAATTTTGTTCCTACTTCTGAAATTTTACTTGGAAAATAATGCCTTTGTGCCATAACTAGAAGAATTCTGTAGAGTATGTATATATATATATATATACACACACACACACATACTGCCCTGTTCCTACATGTAGTCTCTACTCATTTTTAATGGAAATGAACTCTGTGACGTCTTTCATGTTGATAGAGCTCATTAAAATTTTCCATGATACTTGTTGAGAAAAGTCAAAGTTATGACAGGAGATGCTCTTCCCAAGCACGAAAATGAAGTCACCAGTTTCCTCAGAGACTGAGGAAAGAGAACTTGGTTTAGGTCCTGGGGAAAACACAATGATTTTTCAGACGATGTGTGTTTTATCGCTGGACCTTTCCCAGAGAATGAGGGCTGGCTCTAGATGGTTCTCCAAAAAAACCCCAGAAGTGACAGAGGCTGAGTCACCGCAGCCCCATCTGTTGCATAAATGTAGCAGCGATGTCACAGCAATATGAGGAAGGTAAATTAGTCAGGGCTAATTAGTGCTGGTGGTATTCCATACAGGCATGGCTTGTCTCACAGTATGTAAAGCATTTTCTACAAACCTGGTGTAGGACAGCAGCCCTTTCACATCCCAGTCTGGATGGACAAAAATGACATTTTCTTGATACAGCTATTTACCTTTTTAAATGTAATGCAAATTTTCCATGTAGTAATGTTGTAGAAGACTACATAGAGATAACATTTTTTTAAAAATAGTATCTGTAGTTAGTGCTCTGTTTCATTTACTAGCTGAGAGAGTTAGGATTGTTCAGAGAAGAGAGGAGAGGAGAGGAGAGGAGAGGAGAGGAGAGGAGGATGCCTGCATGATGACACTCATGCTAACAGCAGGACATTTATTCTGAAATGAGTAGTNGAAGAGAAGAGAAGAGAAGAGAAGAGAAGAGAAGAGAAGAGAAGAGAAGAGAAGAGAAGAGAAGTGAAGAGAAGAGAAGAGAAGAGAAGAGAAGAGAAGAGAAGAGAAGAGAAGAGAAGAGAAGAGAAGAGAAGAGAAGAGAAGAGAAGGCTCTGGGGAGAACTTGGAGTCCCTTCCAGAGCCTAAAGGAGCTCCAGGAGAGCTGGAGAAGGACTTTGGACAAGGGATGGAGGGACAGGACACAGGGAATGGCTTTGAACTGAAAGGGTGTATGTTTAGATTAGATATTAGGCAGAAATTCTATGATGAATAATGAAACTGGACTCTGGTACTGTGTGTTCCATTCCTTCTCAGTGCTCAGAACTAGTCAGAATATGATGGTAAAAAATACCCGCTGTGTAAGACCCAGCCTGGAATTTTGAATGGAAGGAAAGAAAACCCTTTTATTCCGTCAGTTCCCTTTTCATCACCACCTTTTCCACGTCTTTGTTACCCCAGACATGCTCATCCCAGCACTTGGTGTGGTCTGGGAAGGATGGAATGGGAAAGGCAGCACATCCTGGCCTGACTCAGTGCCCAAAGCAGTGCCAGTGAGCTCGCAGGGAAATCATCCCTCTGCTGCCCTTCCCTCTGTGCTCCTGGAAAAGGACTGACCGAGCAACAACCCCGCTCCTGTGTGAGTAACCTCTTGAAAATAACTGAGAATCACCCTGGAGAATCTTCCTCCAAATCCAGCCCTGTCCAAAAATCACCTTGCTGCACCACTTCACGGCTTTTACTATATATACATTAGTAGAAAATATGTAAAATACATACAACTTATTTACTTATATTAGTAAAAAAATGTAAAATATTTAAAATTTATTTACTAACACCCCATTTCCTTTCTGTGTAACTCCATACAATAATATCCAAATCATACTTTGCTCTTGCTAAGTTATGAAGGAAGACAATCCTTCGGTGGTCTTTTGATCTAGTATCATCCAAAGAATAGTTTATATTTTGATTTCATTGTAGACATAATCAGAGATGAATCAAGTGCATTTTGTGTAACTGTAATCTAATTAAGCTGCTTGGCTCTCAGAGGAACAATTACCATGTTATTTCTGTTTGATTTTACCTCAGGTCCACAGTGCAAAAACACTCAAAAGACCAATTTTGAAGGATAGACCAGTTCCCCTCTGAATCCTCAATCCTGTGTCACTGGGCTGTCTCTAATAAAAAAAAACAACCAAACAATTGGATATTTTGATTCTGAATTACTTTTTTTACTAAATCAGGTTTTTTTACTAAATCAGGTTTTTTTACTAAATCATTCTTTTTACAGTTTTTTTACTGTAGGTGCCTACAACATGATAAATGATGCATAAAACACAAATGCTCGTGGTATGATGTTCTTCAGACTTCATGTGATGCTACAGAACAAAGTTCTTCTTCTTTGATATTTTTTGCATATTTTTTAGCTTGGAAAATAATAATGCAAATATAAAGGTGGGAATTAGGCTCTGCTCACCTTCCTAATCCTTCAAGCAACAGATAGATTTGTTTTACAAAGAGTTTACATTTTGTTTACAATTCACAATTTGCAATTAGAAAATGTTTAATTCTCAGCTTATCTTAAACACTTCTTTTGAGTAATAATGTGAATTGATCTGAATGCTTTTACTAACATATTAGTAAAAATATATATAAAATATATAAAATTTATTTATTACATGTACACTTAGGTGAAAGGAGCTCCTGCAAATGGCTTTTCATAGCCCTATCTTCCTCCTATAAGAAACAAAATGTTATGTAAAGCTGCAAAGATTTGTGTTGCACACAGAAAAACACCCATTAATCCGGGGTTTATCCAAATGGAATAGCTGGTATTAACAAAGAAGCAGCCCACTGCTGGGAGGATGTTTTATAATAATCTTTCAGCTGGTGTGCAAACCCAGACTTTGGCAAGAGGCAGGTTTGAAGGGGATTTTTGATGGGAGTTGGCTGAAGTGCTTTGGATGAGAGGAGGAATCAAAGATTTGGCCCACGGACACTTGGACAGCTCTGCTGTCTCCAGGCTGTGCTCACACTCACTCAGGGCTTGCTCCCTTGTGGAGGGGACATTTTTATTCTAAAACCGTAGAGCTGCTGTGCATGTTTCCCCTTGGGTTTGCACATTTTAGAACCACTGGTTACACTGTATTCTGCTTCTTTTTTTCTATTTAGAAAAAAAGGAACCATTTGCACTTTGAGAAAAGTACTCTTCAGTCTGGGTCGTACTTAAAAACTCACATTTTAAAATCAGCTTCTTTAAGTGATGGACTGCACAGGCTTGAAAAGGAAAATCAGCTTCAAATGTTGCCAGTATGACAGGATTCAATGCCTTTCCATTTCTGACTCTTTAGTTGTGTGGGACACTGAAATCCTGGAGCTGCTCTGGCCCCTCTCAGACGCTGGGGCAGCCAAGGGCCCGCTCATGGCACTGATTTATTTGGGATCTCTCCCTCATGCCCACCGGCCCTGGGCCCTGCTGTGTCCCTCAGAGCTGCCTGGGGGATCTCCTCCCACGAGGCCTCTCTGAATGTCTAACACCCCCTAATGAGCATTTTTTCCTAGTTAAAAGCCTCCAGATATTTTTATTCTCGTTTTTTTGGAAGCTGCTGTGGGGTGAGTTCTGTGATAGCTCCCAACGTTCGGTGTCTCCAGGGGCGAGGCTGCAGCTCAGCTCCAGAGCGGGCAGGCTGGAGGGAGCTCCTCTGGCTCCAGTGGCCCTTTGCTGATCCACATCAGCCCAACATCAGCTCCTGTGACCAGAAATCAGCCCAGGGCTCCCACATGACACCGAGCAGGAGCCAGGCAGCTTCAAACGCATCAGCAGAGCTCCAGAGTGCCTCTGCAAGAGCACAGCCTGCTCTGATCTCAGCCACCCTGCTTTAAATCACTTTTTATTTCATGCAGCATTCCATTGGGGGATTGCCTTTAATTTGCATTGGTGCCTTTGCTACAATTCAGCCTGTAAATGTTCCATTTTTAATGTGCTAAATCAGAGCTTTTGCAGACAAATTTGTAGGTCGTGACGTGACCGTTGGCAAAAATGTTCCTTGGTACCAGAGCTGGAGTAGATCCCAAAAATCCATCAGCTGCAAATAGCCCAAGAAGAAGAGGAATCAATCCTCAATCAGCAGGTTTGCACTTCCCTGCTGGTGTCCAACTGCTTTGCCTTTCCACCACAATTTCCCTATTAAAGGAAATTTTCATTTTTTTTTTTAAAAAAAGCACAATTTTCCTATTGAAGGAAAGGGAAAAAATTCATTTGAGATAAAAAGTGAAGAAATGGTTACTGAGATGAGCCATGTCAGTGTGCCCTGGAAGATCCAGGGATGTGGTTTTTCCATGTTTAAACAAATCCTTGTAGCACCGCTGATGGTGGGACAGGGACAAAAAATGCTTCTGTCTCTGCTGGTTTGGGGTGAGTTCAATCATATTTCTAAAAGGAAAGGAAAACTTCTGGTCTGCTGGCAGTTTGGGAGCTCCAGTATTCTGGATCCTGTTCCACTTGATTGCAGGAAGGGAAGTTGCTTTTCCATCCTTAATTCCTCAGGCTTCCAAAAGGAAGGCTGATCATTGGAGCTGTATTTGAAAAATTGACCTACACAAATGCTCAGATAATTCAGTGCTGTTCGGTGGTATGGTACATGTTGTACACAGAAACACTGATAGGATCATGAAAACAGAGACATTTTTGGGAGCATCTCAGGTTTAAACTCTTATTTCTGGCTGTTAACACTTCCAGGGAGCAGAGTTTAGCACATAAAACAGCACCAAACCCAAGATGCAACAGAAATGTAAATGTCCAGATGCAGATTGCTATTGTCAGTGCTGTGTCTCAGGCTCATTTTGAAAGGAAACTCAAATACATGAGTGAATAAGGAATTTTGAAAGGCTCAGGGCTTGGTATTGAGCAGAGAAATGAAAATACTCCAAGTTTGCATCTCTCTTTGTTCTGCTGTAATGGAGAAAATGAGTGCTCTGAGCAGCAGCACTAACGAGGCCCATTCTCCCAAGGCTCAGGACTGAGATTTCCTTGATTTTCTGATGGCTGATAAATGGTAATATTTCTGCTCAGCTTTTCTTTTGAGGGGGAATAATGGGCACATAATTTTCCTGAATTACACAGCATTTCAGCAGCTTCAGGAAACTGTGCCTCTGTCAGATCAACCGAGATCAGCCCTTTCTTTTAATGCTCATTATTCCTCTTTATATTCAAATCTCACTTCAGTTATGAACTGGTAACCAGGGCTCTTCCAAATCACAACCAACTTGGAAAAAACAGGAATTCCCGTTGAAGAATCTGCTTGTTTGGGCAGTTTGGACATCACTCATTGTTAGGAATTTTCAGTGCCAAAAAGTGAAATTTCATCTTTATGCATGATGAAAACAAATGTGGGCTTTACCTAAAGAGCAGCATCACTTATTTATATTTATATTTATATTTATATTTATATTTATATTTATATTTATATTTATATTTATCAAATTGAAAATAATCTCTGAAAATAAGCCCATCGATGCTGCAATGGGGCAGGTTTTGTTTAAAAAAGCGCGATTTTTGGCTGTGTGGTTTAAGTCTCTCAGAGAGCTCTCGGGCTCCCCTGGTCTCCGTTTGAATTTGCAGCCCGATAGTTTCGTTTTGACGAGCTGCAGGAAGCCTCACACACCACAAGATGTCTCAGCGAGGAAACACATTTTATACAAGTATTTTTTAATAATATTACTCAATTTTCCGGTGTTTTCCTCGGGTTTTCCTTAGTGCTTGACAGGGGCTTTTCAGCAGCACATGAGAAAGCCAAGCATGTACAAATTTACCTATTAGCGTGGGCAATAAATGGGTAGTTTAAATAATCAATGATCCAAATGACTCAGTGGAAAACCTTAAGTGTCAAAAAGGAAAGGCTCAATGCAGGTGACAGTTAAGAAATTTTAAATTTTCCTGTGTAGGTTAAATGGAAGAGTTATGTCAAACTATAATTAATTTCCACAATATTTGACTTTAATGTAGTAAATATATTTAATTAATCATACTGAGGATTAGGACTGTTTAGAGTTGCTATGAGGAGACAGTTCTTAGCAGAATTTTTCTCCAAAGTTACATCATCTTTATGGCCTGATATTATTTTATCTGTGAAAATGCTGCCTTCAGGGAGAGCACAGGGAAGTTCCCCCTGTGAGTACCAGGAGGGATTGCACACATGAAATGTTGATTTTAAAAGAGGAGCAGCCTCAGCTTTTGCACCAGAGTGCAAAGTTAATGGCTAGGAAGGAGTTTTTTTTTTTTTTTTCTTTCTATTTCTTTGTGTATTTACAACACTCAGTACTTTGGCCTAGAGAATTTTCTCACTTTTTGCTTCCCTTTTTCATGGTATTGCTGTCGTTTATCTTCCCCCACCACCCCTCCAGATTAACTCCTTAAATTCTTCTTCTGTAGTTCTTTCTTTTTTTTTTTTTTTTAACCTTTTCAGAAATTCAAGCTGTGTAAATCTGATGTGCACATAAGAATTGTCTGACCACCTATAGACATTTTAGGTAAATTAAACCTTCATTGTTAATCCTCAACAAAGGAAAATCCACGTGAATTCAATCCAAAATTATTCCCTTGTGCTGGGAAAGGCATCCAGCCCTGAGCCACCCCACGAGGAGCCAGACATTAATTTTTCATCTATTAATGAAGCTGTTTGCAGAATGCCTTTATGTTTTGTGTTACATCCAAATGATATGAGGGATTTTCACAGCAATCTGGGGTGGCCCTATGAGAAATAAAACTTCTCTGAGTTCTTAAGGGAGGGCTGAGAGACTCACATTCTTCAGTGATAAACGTGTGTGCTTTAGATAAAGCAACTGAAAACTATTGATTAAGGCACAGTTACCCTTTAACAGCCAAGCAGAATTTCAGAGGAGATTGGCCTTTGTCTGGATCGATAAAATCCTTGTTGCTGTTCCCAACTATAATTGCTGAAACCAAACAATATGCATGGCTCAGGTTTCAGAGCCAGGTGGTTTATAAAACTCACAAAATTACTTATTTTTGCAGGTATTTTGCCAGAATCAGGGTAATACAAGGCCTAGAAACTTCTCATTGGCCAGGCAAATAAAAAGGGTAAAACGAAGTAAAAGCAAGTCAACAAAAGGTTAAAACAAAAGTAAAAACCCAGAACAAAAAGATGATCTTTGCACCAATGAAAGCACCTTGTAAGACTAAAAGGGAGCAGATGAATAAGTATGGGGAGAACAAGGAAATAATAAAAAATATTCATCAAAAGCCACGGCTCATAAGGCATTGTCAGGAGGTTTGCATACATCGTGGGAAAGGAGAGCTTTGAGGAAGGACCTGGCAGAAAACAATGAAATGGGGCTGTAAATGTCTGTAAATGTCTGTAAATGTCTGTAAATGTCTGTACATGTCTGCAGGTCACTCCAAGCCCAAGGAGGGGCTGAGAGCAAACCCAAAACCCCAGGGGAAATCTGATAAGGAGACCATGGGAGCTGCATTGCCCTTGGGACTCCTGGGGAAGGACGAGGATGGGAGGAAGCTCTGCTGAGTACAGACAGGGAGGGGACACAGAGGTGACAGGGCTGAGGGGAAGGGTGTCAGTCCAAGGGCCACAAGCACATTGGGAATGAGCAGGAACATCGAGCACAGCTGTGGAATGGAACATTGGGGAAACTGAAGCACAAGGAATGCTCAGTTTGCTAAAATCCCCTGCCTTCAGAATGTGTCAAGGCTCGTTACTGTCCATGAATTTCCATTTGCAAATGGTGCCTGCAGTGTGGTGTGTGCTGAGGGCCTCCACCCTCCAGAATTTACATCCCAAATTACAGCCAGTTGGCTAATCCAGGGATCTGAGGAGATGGATGTCCAGAATCCAAACAGGATACCTGAGCTAATTAAAGTGGAGGAAACTTGATTGTAGCAGCACAGAACTCAGCATGGCCCATTTACTTGGGGAAAAAGCCTGTTTAATGTGCACACAGCACTTCAAAGTGGTGCTGTCTCCTCTGCAGCACCTAGAACTTGTTTGACACAGGCAAGTCTCTCCTCTGGTTCAGCTACTTGTCTGAAATGAGATGGCACAGAGACATTTTGAGTAACACCAGTTATCTGATACTGGAGAAGCCTTGTCCTGCAGTCTTTAGCCACCACACTTCTCCTGGATTCGAAATTATTGGACTGTTGTCTCCCAGGCGAAGCAGGAGGGAGTGCTGCTATCTGAATTTGCAATGGTTTCTTCTGCTGCTCCCCACCTTCCCTCAAAATGGCATTTCATCCCCATTTCACCCCTCTGGACACATGTTCAAGGAGCTCCATGAGTTATTCCGAAACTCAGAAACCTCAATGTGACTTCAAACCACAGGGATCTTATCAAGGAATGGCCAACAGGACAGGTCCCTGGGTCTGTCAGCTTTTAAATGGTGCCATCCAAACACATCTCCTTGAGAGGGCACAGGGTCCTGCAGGCTTTGGGGTTCAGCTCCTTCTCCTTTTGTGTTCCACTCGTTTTGTCACATTGACTTTTCTGTCAGCACAAAGCAACAGGGGCAGCAAACTTTTTAAGGAATAGGAGCAGAGACTGAAGGATTTGAGCCCTTCAGCTACAGAACACCTGCATGAGACTGCCAGAAGGCAGCAACTGAAAATGCAAAACAGCAGGGTGAGCTGATGAAAAAAATTCCCGAATCTGAAGCAAAATAAACAGCTGACCCCAACAAACATCTGCCTCCAACTCTTCAAGGCCTTTATCCCATGAAAAGCTTTCAGCTCCATTGCCTCAGGGCTCTTCAGATTCTGATTTCTCACCATCTCAAAGCGTCCCAAACCCTTCAAAAATCCTAAAAGTTTTTTTGTGAGTAATCTGTAAAAAATCGAAATAATGAAATAAGCCAAACTTATCCAGGAATAAATTATCCCTGTGCTGTGGGTTGGATTTTAGCACCGGCAAAATTCCTGAAACACCAAGACAATTCTGCTCATGGTGTTCAGCCAAGCAGTTCAAACTCCCCAAGAGGGATGGAGCTGGAAGCTTTGGAACCTTTGGAAGCCCCTGGGTATTGATTTCACCACGGAACACGTGATGGGATCAGATATCCAGCAATTCCCAGGCTTCCCTCGGGAGCACACAGTGAGCCTGTGCTCAGAGCTGAGCCCCAATTCCCTTGCTCTGCACCTCTCCAGCACCTTCCCAGAATGTGCTGAGTGCCAGGGAGGTTTTTGCTCCAGGTTTGGAGCAGTGCACTCCATCTCTGTCCCATCCTGAGGGAGCCCCAAGTGATCCTTCTGGAAAAGCCCCGGCAGCTCCTGGAGCAGAGGAGCTCATGAAGCCCTGGCTCTGGATTGATGTCCCTTGTCAATGGAGCATTTATCTCCCTGGGGATCAGCTTTTTGTGCCTTAGCAGCCTTGCCTTTAAGGGGTGGTCGCTTTTCTCTGTCTCACCGAGGTTTTTAATTAAACTTTCAGGCATCTAATTCCTCTGAGAACCTGCGCCTCCAAGCCAGCTTGACTGATATTTATTTTAAACCTTTAAAATGATTCCAAAAGGTTGGGGTCTCCTTGGGCAGATGTAACAGGCCTGCCTTCACTTCTCTGGGAAACCAAGCTCTTCGAAAGTGCAATTTTTAAATACTTGATATTCTATAAAGTGAATGGAATTGAGTTTATTCCTTTCCTTTGAAGCATAATGTAAAACATTTTTTCAAGTTGATGTGAGTGTCATTTAGTGTAATTTGATAACCTGCAGAAGGGCCTGTGTGCCTGAGAGCTTATTCTCATTTTTAGCTGTATGAGCTGGTCTATTTTATAACTTTATTTCTCCCTTCAGAACATGCTTCTTGGCTAATTAGAGACCCTGGTGTACCCTCATTAAATCTCTCAGGAGTGTTTCTCCCTGAGGAAGTCCTGAGGCCACAGAACTGAATTCTGCTTTATAACAGACACGTGATCAGATTAAGAGAATTCACTCTATACCAGACACATGCAAACGTTTATAAATGTATCAATATGAAATACCACATTTTTAAACACTGAATTGTTTGGCTTGGAAAACCAACATTAATGACCTTTAAAGATCTTTTTAGGGACAGAAGATGATATTTTCTATTGAGCCCAAATCACCAGAGCCAGCAATGAGAAATCCAGACATTTGCTCTGCTTTTAGCAAGAGTCTCAGCATGACTCAGGATTTAGCCCCTGGTAATTAATTAGTCTCAGTATTAATAACAGCTACTATTGGGAAACTTCCCTTTGTTTACTATTTCAGCAAGCCCACCTGATGTTTTTTGTCTTTGAATAACCCGTGCATGAGACAACAGGGTACGTCTGGGTGATTTTATTGCTGCTTCACCCTTTTATAACTTGACATTCCTGTCTGTTTATTAGTAAGAATGAAATGTAAACTTCCTACTTCCCACCTACTTCCTTGGTGTAATCCTGAAACAAAAAAAACCCAGGAGCACAAGATGACCCCTGCCACAGCTTTTCCAGAGCCCAGGACTGGGAAGTCACCACAAAACCAACAGGATTCAGCTCTTTCCTGCTGATCTCCTGGGAGCAGGGCAGTGCAGCAGTGCAGGAACAAGAGGAGCAGCACGTGGATCTCTGGGACAATGGGAGGTCACAGCTGCACCTTGGGGACAGCACTGGAGCCAGGCTCTGCCCGGGGCTGGGTGAGGAGCTCGTCCTGCTCGTCACAACCTCTCTGCAGGAATTGTTTCTAGAATGCAGGAACAGCCAAATTCTCTTGTACATAACTAAGAGTTGCAGCTCTCACCCCACTCTATTTTCAAGTAAGAAACACATCTATTACATTTGTTACAAAACAGCATTTGATCACTGCTGACCAAATGACTTGGCTGGTTTACATCTTGAAAAAAATAGATTTGAATCTTCATTTGATTTAAGCCACTTAAACACTGCTCACCTATTTTATATCCATGTGCTTGACTGCCCCTTTCTCATCATTCAACTTGAATAACCCCAAGTAAATAAAAAAAAATAATAAAATGCTACAGAGTCCTATCTCAGGTATGAGATATCCCATCAGGTATATCAAGTATCTGCAGGTATAACAGTAGAATTTAATATTGTCAAAGTCCTTTATAAATATTTATGTATAAAAACTCTTCAGAATCCAGTATTTCCAGATTTAATCTGTCCAACAAAATATGTTAAGAGTCACCAGAAGTGGATGATATGAATCCTTAAAAGGAGTTGAGTTCCTTCAGGGTGATCAAAGTCTCCTTTGACTTCTTGTACTGCCTGGCAAACGTGGCCACCCTCTGGAGAGCTTCTGCCAGCCCCTCTCCCGTGATGGCACAGCAGGGCTGCACGTACCAGTTCCTGTCACTGCAGTACTTCTTCATCTTGAGCTTCCTGGTGATCTCCTCGGCGTTCAGAGCTCCAGGCAAATCCTGCTTGTTCGCCAGCACGACCACTGGCACGTTTTTTATGGATTCATTCTTTAGAATGAGCTCAAATTCCCTCCTGGACTCCTCCAGCCGCTGCTTGTCCGAGCTGTCCACCACGTACAGCAGCCCGCCGGCGTCTTCCAGGAAATTGCTCCAGAGCTCTCTCATTTTCTTCTGTCCCCCAACATCCCAAAACGTCAGTGTGAAATCTTTCCCTGCTTCAATCATATCCACATTGAAGCCAATCGTTGGCATTGTTATAAAAGCATCTTTATACCTGAACTTGTAGAGCAGCGTGGATTTCCCCGCAGAGTCCAGCCCCAGCATCAGGATGTTGGCCCCCTTCGTGGAGGGCTTGGCGTTCTGGAGGCCCATTTATCCGGGGAGTTCTCTGTTCAGGGATATTCCCCCTCTTCCCTGGGAATATTTGTGTCTGCCTTTCCCCAATTTGTGTCTGCCTGTCCCCCTCCTGAGGGAGAAGAGGCAGCTGTGAGCTCTGGAGCAGCCAGACCTCTGCACAAACACACGCTGCTTTTATCGATGTGATAAGGAGCCACGAGGCTTTGGAAGGTGCAGAGCTCCGTGCCAAGCCTGTGGGTGGGACTGGGATGAGTAACCACGGCCCCACTGGCACAGGCACAAAGGTTACAGGCTGCCAGCTTGTTTGAACAGCCACGTTCCCAGCACCTGCAGCCTGATCCGTGGATTCCCTGATCACGGCCAGGTCCTGGGTCTGAGGGAATCCCCCTGAGCATCCACAGCCATTTGGGGAAAAAATGAGATTGATGCCTTAAATTTTAGCTTTTGTATTCTGATATTTTATATTTTTCACATTCTGTGCTGATTTAGTGTGTGGGTCTGGGTTCATATCAGGGGATGCTGAGCTCTCTGCACAGAGCAGGGAGACAAAACAATTCCTGCTCCAGCTGGGCACCAAGGACAAATGATCCAAACCTCAGGCCCAGGAGCACAACCAACGTGGGCTGGAGAGAGAAAAACAAGCAGGATGGGACTGCCTGGGCTAAAGCTGGAATGGGACAATGAACTCCAAGGTGCAAATGGAGCAGAACTGATCCCAGGGAGAGCCCCCGGGAGCGGCCGTGCATTTTGGGGCCATTTTGGGTCATCTTGGGTGCAGCCCTGGCTGGGCTCTGGTGCTGCCCAAGGTGGATCCATGGAGGAGATCCTTTTCATAAATCCCTGCTTTATTCTGGAACTCTGTCCAGCCTCTGCTCTAGGGCAGCCTGTACAAGGCATCTAGATATGAAGCAGTGAGGAGGGGAGAATTAAGATTTAAGGTTTGTCCATACTTAGCAAGCCACAAAATGAGCAGGTTGCTGATTTATCAGTGCATCTCATCTCCCACAAACTGATCTTAGGTGGTCTCAAATGTGAGTTCCAGCCCCTGGACTCAATCAAACCCTAAGAGAACTCCACTAAAACTGGGCTCTGCTCTAAGCAGCTGCCTCAGTGGCTCCTCCTGCCAGGGCTGTAAACTCAGGGAGATTGTTTGTGTTGTTGGTGAACGAGGTTAACTGCACCCCACAAGGTGGAGCCTAAATACAGAGCTTATGGTCTGGTCATCACTGAGATCCCGCTGCCTCACATTAAAAAATCCTGTTACCTTCATTTCTCTCTACTCCATGGTTGCCCAATGAGGATTTCCTTCAGGAAAGGGTCAAGAAGCGAGGAAATAACCAAGTCTTGGTAATTTTTTTGGCCACCATTCTAAGCAGCAGAATAAATCAAGAGGAGATAAAAAATTTAGTCAGCTATTAATGACTTCCTATTGACTGTTCATTTTCCTGATAGTGGATGCACGTTGGGCTGCTCTGACACATCCTGAGTACTGCAGGAGTTGCCCTTACACCCAGGAAACCATTTCTCTTTGCTTCAGAAAGTCCAGAATCAGCAAAAAGATGTAAAGGTCTTGTAACAAGCTGCTGACTGACAGAGCAATCATTTCGATAATTACGACATTGGTTGCGTAAAATCCACCTCAGCCCTGACAGACGAGTTCTAATCTGGTTTCTCTGTAGACTAAAAGGGTTAGACCGGGACTAACTGGGGGCAATGACAGATGACAGTGACACACTCACTGCTGCACGTTTTTCAGAATTAATGACACAGATGGATTACGTGTAGGGTTTTTCAGGAGCAGGTCAGGATGTATTAAACCAGGGAAGAAAGTGTTTGCATTTCTTTATAAATGAATGGACACAAATGAATTGGAAGATGGGGTGGCAGCAAACTGCAGAACACAGGGTTAACATGTCAAATGGATGGGAATTCCCTGGTGCAATTCCAATAAAATATGGATGTCTTGAGCAAGGCAGGGGTGGATGCTCTGTCCCCAGCTGTGATTCGAAGATCACTCCCAGTCCTCTGCTCTGTGTGCTCCACCTGCACTGGGTGTTTATGCTCACAGCTGTTATTTCCTCCATCAGGGATCGAGCAGAGCCTGACTTTTTTGCGCGGTAATTCGTGTGGGGCTCTGCAGGTTTCTGACCGTGCCAGAGCCCAGAGCCCAGAGCCCAGAGCCAGAGCCGCTCCCGGGAGGATTCCCCGCGCCGCTCCCGAGGCCAGCCCGCAGGACAGAGCCCTCCTGCCCGGGTGTGACCCCGCCGAGCCCCGGAGCTGGAGCGGCGGAACCTCCACCTCTGCCTTGCCCAAGGTGGGTTTGCCCTGCCAGGCTGCGACCGCCTCGTCTGTGCTGAGCCTGCCTTCCAGTCCCCCTGCAGAAGCAGAGCCATAAACCCGGGACTGAGCTGATTGAGCACTGACAATCTGAGCTCCGACTGTGCCCTGTAACCCTTTCGCACACCGAAGAGCTGACTGCAAACCCCGCACATCCCCAGCTCGTCCAGGCGGGCTAGCCCAGCGCTTGCTGGAGCGACGAGGGGTGATGGATGCGCTAACCAGACAGCGAATCCTCACTGTCACGGGGGCACTTCCAGCGGCCGAGGCACGACGGGGAGGCAGCTCCGCTGTGCCTGCCCGGCCTTGGCCGCCGGAGGGACGCCGGGGACCCGCGGAGGGCGGAGGAGCGGGCGGAAGAGGAGGCGGCTCCTTCCCGCTGCGGCCGCCGCGCCCGGCCCGGAGCGGCGAGCGGGGCACGGTAATGGGGATGGGGATGGATGGGATGGATAGGATGGGATGGGGATGGGATGGAGAGCGGGGTTCGGCCCTCGGGCAGCCCAGGGCGGGGTGAGAAGCCCCGGCGCTGTTTCCCCGCGCAGTGCGAGGCAGGCCGAGCGGCGCTGCGCTGGCGGGTGGATGGGAGCGGCGGGGAAAGGCTGGAATGGGAGGCTGGGCTCGGCAGAGGGCGGCACAGCCCCGCTGCCATCCCCTCCGCCCGCCCGGACCTCCCGCTCGGAAAAGGCGCCCGGGACGGCGAGCGGCGATGGACGGGGCAGGAACGAGGGACAGCGAGGCGCTGGTAAAGGTCTTTTAAAGGTTTTTTAATTTTTTTAAAAATAAAAACCTTGAAGTTTTGTTATATTAGAGCATCGCAGCTCGGGGTCTTGCAAAATTGCCTCTAGTTTCTGTTGGTTTTAAGTTTAAAAACGTAGAATCAGTCGCTGGTTTGGGCTGGAAGGACTTTAAACGTTGTCCCGTTCACCTCCTGCCGTGTGCAGGGACACCTCCCATAGACCAGGCTGCGTCCAAGCNCCGCCTCGTCTGTGCTGAGCCTGCCTTCCAGTCCCCCTGCAGAAGCAGAGCCATAAACCCGGGACTGAGCTGATTGAGCACTGACAATCTGAGCTCCGACTGTGCCCTGTAACCCTTTCGCACACCGAAGAGCTGACTGCAAACCCCGCACATCCCCAGCTCGTCCAGGCGGGCTAGCCCAGCGCTTGCTGGAGCGACGAGGGGTGATGGATGCGCTAACCAGACAGCGAATCCTCACTGTCACGGGGGCACTTCCAGCGGCCGAGGCACGACGGGGAGGCAGCTCCGCTGTGCCTGCCCGGCCTTGGCCGCCGGAGGGACGCCGGGGACCCGCGGAGGGCGGAGGAGCGGGCGGAAGAGGAGGCGGCTCCTTCCCGCTGCGGCCGCCGCGCCCGGCCCGGAGCGGCGAGCGGGGCACGGTAATGGGGATGGGGATGGATGGGATGGATAGGATGGGATGGGATGGGGATGGGATGGAGAGCGGGGTTCGGCCCTCGGGCAGCCCAGGGCGGGGTGAGAAGCCCCGGCGCTGTTTCCCCGCGCAGTGCGAGGCAGGCCGAGCGGCGCTGCGCTGGCGGGTGGATGGGAGCGGCGGGGAAAGGCTGGAATGGGAGGCTGGGCTCGGCAGAGGGCGGCACAGCCCCGCTGCCATCCCCTCCGCCCGCCCGGACCTCCCGCTCGGAAAAGGCGCCCGGGACGGCGAGCGGCGATGGACGGGGCAGGAACGAGGGACAGCGAGGCGCTGGTAAAGGTCTTTTAAAGGTTTTTTAATTTTTTTTAAAAAATAAAAACCTTGAAGTTTTGTTATATTAGAGCATCGCAGCTCGGGGTCTTGCAAAATTGCCTCTAGTTTCTGTTGGTTTTAAGTTTAAAAACGTAGAATCAGTCGCTGGTTTGGGCTGGAAGGACTTTAAACGTTGTCCCGTTCACCTCCTGCCGTGTGCAGGGACACCTCCCATAGACCAGGCTGCGTCCAAGCCGGCCTTAAAGCCAGCTTTAAATAATGTATTTCCAAATTATTTCTGCTGGTAGCTTTTAAAAGGATTTATTTTCCTATACACCTATTATTATGGTATTTTAAAATCATCATATTGGACTGTTGGTTGCTAGAATTAGTAATCTTTAATGGCTATGATAATTTCCCACCTTTTTCCGGCCCAAGCACGTCCACATTCCACAATCCCCTACCTGGGTGGGAGATGGATCTAAATCCCTGTGGAGCATTCTGAGCCTTGTGTTGCCTCCCATTTATTTCAAAAGTCACCAGTTTTATCTTTTGGCACAATCTCAGCTTGGAAGAAAATGAAAGCGACGCCCTGGAAGGAGCTGCCGTCCACAGCTGGAAGGGGAAAAGTGCCAGCCCAAGTCTGGAAGTGGAGGAGGAGCTGCAAGGGCAGAACCTGCACCATGACTGAGCAGAAGTGCTCCGACCTCGCTGACTCAACTGCCTCACTTTGCTTCAAGCACTTGAAATAGGAGAAGGTGGGGATTTATTTCCCTGTGTGGCTGGGGTTTCCTGAAGGACCTGAATTGATGTTTATTTTCCCAGATTTTTCCTTATGTAGCAGATCAGGATTTGTATCCAGTTTTGTTGCTCACAGTGTCATGAAACCAGGCTTTTCTTCCTATAAAGAGTCAAAACATTTATAATATTTATTCTATTAGGCAGCCAAGAACTGATCAAACGGATCAGTTCTCACTGATATGCTTTAAAGTTGATCATCAAAATAAATGCTGTTGATCTAAAATCAGATAATAATCACTGATACATAACTTAGGTTATTTTCTTCCAGTATGCATTTTCCTACTGTCCACTGAAAGTCAGATTAATGCATAAAAAGAGAAGATTTCTATTAGTTAGAATTCTTCTATTTAAATGCTTAATATAAAATTGCTTTAATCCATTTTAAAATGGATTTAAAATGTGCTTTAATCCACATTGTTGGTGAAACATTCTCCAAATGCTTCCTGTAAAGGATGATTAATTTAAAAGGAGATCCTACACAGAAACACGAGGCAGGTGGGCTCTGGAAAATCAAATTCCCCTGGATTCCAGAGTGCTGTTCTGGGGGTTGGATTTATTTGTCAAATCTAAAACATTTATGAGCCCTGTGGTGATATTTTTGAAGATAAAGAATAATTAATTGTGCTGTGAAATCAAACCTGCCGTCGTCCTGACTGTGTCTTTGTGTGTGCTCATGCAGGACAAATATTATTACTACAAACATCAGAAGCCATTTGGAATTCCCAGTTAGGCACTGGAGTTATTTTGGCTTAAAGATGTCTAAAATAGATGATAGATCATGTGTAGTTTTAGGAAATAAAATTACACGAGGGTACAGGCCTGGGGGTCTGGCTTTAAACTGAGTTTTGTGAAGATTTATCCACTGCAATCTCTAATCCTGACATTGGAACAGCAGCTTCAGCACGGATTCCACAGAAGTTTGGAAGGACCTGCAGTGGATCTGTGTGCCTCAAATCCAAAAATTACCTGGCTGATGGTAAAACCAGTCATTTTTTGGTCAAAAACTAGCTTTAGAACGTCGCTTGATGTAAGGAAATTGATTTTTATCTTCCCTCTCCCCCTCAGAACAAGCAGCTGCTCAAGCCCTGAATGAAAATGAAATACTTGCTTGTACTGCTCTTTTGTCTCATGTGCTCCAGCTCTTGCAGATCAGTCAGACTTCCTATCTTTAACAGAAACACCAAAATTCTGAGGCTCTGAGCATCCATTTCCTGAGCATTTGTGGGGTTTTGTGCATGGTGTTATATCCTTGAGGTGGAGTCGAATCAGAGGCGTGGTGCTGAGATCCCTAGGATCACAGTCCTTGGAGCAGGATCCTGGCTGGAGATCAGGTCTGTGCAGGGTGGAAGCCACGAGCTTTCGTTCAAGCGCAAACCCTGCAAACCCTGCTGGGCTGGGGCTCTGTGTCCTGCTCAGCAAACCCTGCAAACCCTGCTGGGCAGGGGCTCTGTGTCCTGCTCAGCGAACCCTGCAAACCCTGCTGGGCAGGGGCTCTGTGTCCTGCTCAGCAAACCTTGCTGGGCAGGGGCTCTGTGTCCTGCTCAGCAAACCCTGCTGGGCAGGGGCTCTGTGTCCTGCTCAGCAATGAGGTGGAGTCGAATCAGAGGCGTGGTGCTGAGATCCCTGGGATCACAGTCCTTGGAGCAGGATCCTGGCTGGAGATCAGGTCTGTGCAGGGTGGAAGCCACGAGCTTTCGTTCAAGCCCTGCTCAGCAAACCCTGCAAACCCTGCTGGGCTGGGGCTCTGTGTCCTGCTCAGCAAACCCTGCAAACCCTGCTGGGCAGGGGCTCTGTGTCCTGCTCAGCAAACCCTGCAAACCCTGCTGGGCAGGGGCTCTGTGTCCTGCTGCCATCCCTGGGATCAGGGCTGTGACAGCTGGATCAGGAATGCTTGCTTTGGCTGACAACACAGCACAATCCCAGCTGGCACTTCAGCCAACACAAGGAAAAGGTAATATTGGACTAACAGCACTCTGAATGCCACTTTCCCTTTTCTTCTTCAGCAAGGAAGATGCTCCAGGACTCACGGAACAGATTCTGAGGGGCACCAGCAGATCCCGACCATGATCCCGGTCCCGGTCAGCGCCTTGTACATGAGACCCTTGAAATGGATTTTCCTGTTGCTGCTGGTGTTCTCCCTGATAACCATGTGGTACATAACCTTCTCCTCCAGGGCTGGCCTGGAGAACGTGAACCCTCTGTACTTCTACGAGTACGAGCCCGTGTACCGGCGGCCGCGCCCGTTCACGCTGCGCGAGCGCCCCAGGTGCGCCGACCTCCACCCCTTCCTGGTCATCCTGGTGGCTTCCAGCCCCAGGGACCTGAAAGCCAGGCAGGCCATCAGGATCACCTGGGGCTCCCGGGACTCCTGGTGGGGCCAGCACATCCTGACCCTGTTCCTGCTGGGGCAGGACACGCAGAGGGAGGACAGGGCGGCCGCGCTGGCGGTGGAGGACGAGAGCATCCTCTACGGGGACATCATCCGCCAGGACTTCGTGGACACTTATGACAACCTCACCCTGAAGACCATCATGGCGTTCCAGTGGTTCTCCGAGTTCTGCTCCAACGCCAGGTTCTTCATGAAGACCGACGCCGATGTCTTCATCAACACTCCCAACCTGGTGAAGCTCCTGCTGCAGCTGAATTCCTCGGAGAACGTTTTCACCGGGTACCCCCTCATCGAGAACTTCGCCCACAGAGGCTTCGACAGGAAAAGGTACATCTCCTACCAGGAATATCCCTTCCAGCTCTATCCTCCCTACTGCAGCGGCCTGGGATACATCCTGGATGGAAAACTGGCTCTGAGGACTTACGAGCTGATGGGCCACGTCAAACCTCTGAAATTTGAGGATGTTTACGTGGGAATCTGCTTAAATATACTCAAAGTCAACATCACTATTCCAGAAGATGCAGAACAGTTCTTTCTCTATAAAATCAACTTTGATATCTGTAGGTACAGACATCTGATTGCAGTTCATGGCCTTACATCAAGTGAGCTGGTCCAGTTTTGGCAGGATTTGTCATCCAGCACTTCAAAAACTTGCCTTTGATTGTGGGTTTATTTAGAAACTTCAATTTGCTGTAAGAGTGGCCTCTAGAGATGACTCTGACTGCTGGGGCAGCATTTCTCCAGGGCATTCCAGAGCTCTTCAATGAAAACAGGGATTCACAAAGCACTTTTCCAGGTGTGTGTCCCACACCCAGAGGGTGCCTTGGAATGCTCTGTCCCTTCTGCCTCTGCTGCCTTTCCATGTGCTCGGAGCAGCCCTGGGATTTCCCCCTGAATCTTTTGGAATGTTCAAAATGCCACCGAGGAAAGATGTTTCTGCCAAGAAAGCAGCTTGGAGGATGCTTCCTGAATTCCTGCCTGAATTGCTTTTATTGTTTTATTGCCACTCTCCTTTATTTGTTCTCAGCACGGAATTTAACCCAACCCAACGTTTTTTTTTTTTCTGTGTAAGCTTCCTGAGAGTGTCACACCTTGTTATTTAAATGTGTCACCACCACAACACTTCCCCAGTGTTCCCAGCCTGGGGATCCTGTGGGATCTGCAGGAGCTGGTGAGAAGTGCTGGAGATGTGATGCACTTTGTGTGTCCATATCAAATGGAGGGACTTTGGTGTCTCTGCTGGTGTTCCCAGACCAGGGAGATGGAGTGGAGCTCACGATCAATTTGGACATCCCAAGGACACTGGGATCATCAATCCCCCCACCCCTGTGTGTGTGTGTGTGTGTGTGATGCATCCCAGGAGTTTTGGAGCCCTGTGAGGAAGATGAAAAACCATTTCAGTTGTGATTTATGCCTGTTTCTAAATGAGTTTTTTGGTTCCAGTTTTAAAATTGGAAAAAGGAAGAAATTCCCCCATTGCTACTTCAAAGAAGACCGACTCCTCCCTGTGTGTAAAGACCGTTTTTTAATCACTTTATTCATATCAGCAAGGCCCAGTTTTCAGTAGTTTACACTTCTAATGGACAACGATACAGAATTTGCAATTGCATGAACAGAATTAACCTGGACACATCCACTACACGGGGGAGGGACTGTGGAGCCATCCTGGCCACGCTGCCAGGGCTTCCCCTGGGGCTGGCACCACCCCACAGCCCTGGTGTCACCCAGGGCTGGAGCTCAGGGCTGCCAAAGCTGCAGGAGCAGGGCTCAGGGGTCACCAGAGCCTCCAGCACCCAACTGGAGTTGGGCACTGCTGGCTTTGCCTCTGCTCCACAGCTGCACCTGGGGCTGGGGGGGGATTTCAGGAGGGGCTTGTGTTTCATAGGGATGAAAAAGTCTTGGGGACAACACTCTCCAGACAAGGATTTCAAATGTCAGTGTTCTGATGGTGAAAAGGTCAAAGCTTTTAAAAAATAAAGGCTATTTTTCTTTCTTTTGGGAAAGTACAGTATTGCATAACTGAGGGAATGAATGATGCTCTTGTATTCCTAGATCCAGGTGAAATTCCAGCTGTGCTGTGGGTTTAGGAGCTGGGATTTGATTGTTCTCTGAGCAGGTCCTGGGAGAACTGCCTTGTTCTGTGATTGTTTACACATCTCAAACTCCAAACCCTTCCGTTCTTCTCCAAGCCTGCCACGTGAAATGCTCAGAAATAAATTATTTACCACAAGAACACTGATACTACAGCACAGCTTGTATTGCTTTTTCCAAAATAAAAAGGTAATTATGACCCTGCTGCCTTCAGAAAATGGACAAAGCAGAGAGTGCTCGTGGTGAGGGAGGAATGAGAGTCCTGGGGAGATGAGGATGGCCAGAAATTCTCCTGTCACCTGCAGGAATTTGGGGTTTTTGTGCCCCAGATGCTGACACTGCTCACGGATTCCAAGGCTTAGGTTTATACACAGTGATCTCTTTGCACCACCTGAAGTTAATTGTCATTTCCAGTGCCACCAGCATTGGAAAAACATCCATCCTGCTCCTGGTTTTCCTAAAAAAAAAAACTCATTTCCAAGTCTGGCTTGTATTTGATTCTGACTTTATTATTGCTTAAAAGGCTGTAAAATTCCAAACTGAGCTCCTGTTTCTGCTCAAAGCCATTTTTAGGGGAGTTTTCAGTGTGAGCAGCCTGGCAAAAGGTGAAAAACCTTAAAAGTATGAAATAATCTGGGCATTGAAGGTGGGGGGGTGGTAATTTTATTGCATCTGCCTAGAATATTGTACTAAAACCAAGCTGTAAAACATAGGCTAAAGGTTTCCCAAATCCTAAGGTTTTTGTTTTTTCTCATGCAGCTGTATTAAATCAGAATTCAAAATATTTGTGATTTTGATAGGAAAACTGTGGGGTTTCCTGACCTGAAAAGCCTAATAATAATAATAATAATAATAATAATAATAATAATAATAATAATAATAATAATAATAATAATAATAATAATAATAATAATAATAATAATAATAATAATAATAATAATTCATTGGGCAAAGATGTTTGGAAGTTGCTGCTGAGTGGGGAGCAAAAGTGGGTTCCAAGGTGAAAATTCCAGTCTGGATGTTATTTCAGAGGAGTTAAAATGCTGCAATGCTTTGTGTGCATCCTGGCACAAAGAAACTCCCCATAAATCATAAGGGAGGTGTAGGGGCAGCACTCCCTGTGGTCAGTGTAACAGGATGTTTGGGATATTTCCCTAAATTCTGCCTCACATTTATGGATGATTGGTGTCAGAGAAGCTGCCATGTCCATGGATGCAACTCCACAGGCTTCAAAAAAAGCAGGATTGGCCATGAAATATGCTTTAAAAAAGTGCTTTAGTTCCCTGCTGCTCAGATAATTCCCTGACTGCTTTGGGTTGGAAAGGACCTTAAAAACCACCTCATTCCAACTCCCTCAGGGCTGAGCAGAGCAGGCACAGGAGCTGCCCAAATCCATGAAATCCACACATTTTCCCCTCAAGAATTGCCCTCAAACCTCTGTTTGTGGTTCTGGAAAGGCTCCAGCTGCACCCACCAGGTTTTGCTTCCCAGAGCACCCAGGTTATCCTCCAGAGCTGGACACAGCTGGAATTTTAAGCTACCTCAGGAAAATCCAAATTTATCCACCTGCTCCCCTAAGCCTTGTCCAGTCAGCACTGGAAAAATAAAAGTAACGAAACTTCAGCTCATTATTAATGATCTGTACAGATCTTTTTCTCTGGGAGTCTTAGAAAGGCCATTTATGAATATATTGGGCACAAGGGGCAGCAGCTCTGGGCTGTGCAGTGGCCAAATTCCAGCAGAACATTCTCACTTGGAATTTTGTTCAGAGGCCTAAAATCCTACTTTGGGGGATGAAGGGCTGGTGAGGTGTTTTTTCTGTAGTATAATCACTGACTAAATGCTTCTCTGTGTAAAACAAGTATCAGCTACATTAGCAATAAATCCATATTATTTAAAGCAGGGCTGTCCTGTATCCTGAGACACAAAATTCCCTTTTTTTTTT
>VZRH01007005.1:156959-173532 GCA_013397555.1 Urocynchramus pylzowi | reverse complement strand
AAAAAAAAAAAAATCTGTTTTCATCTGCTCAGAATTTCAGCAGTGTTCACCAGCTGGTCACAAACCTGTCTCCCACTCTTCCTAGCACCTCTACATGGAATATTTCTGCAATTCCATCCAGTACAACCCCAAAGCTCAGCAAGCAGCAAACACACAGAATTTTCAAATAACAGCAGAGTGTTAATGTGTAAAATATCATCATTTTGCCTTCCCCAGCCATAAATCCCCTGAGGGAAGCAGGAAAGCTCCTGGAGCAGGAGAAGTTGTCCCTTGGAGCCCCGGTAAGGCTTTTCCTACACGAGATAAATCCAATGCTGGGAACAATCCCTAACCTTCAGTTTAAGTCTGACCTTAAAAAGTTAACTATTGAGAAGTCCCACTAATAATTAGCCTTGTGTTCCACCCAAAGCTGTGAGGAGAAGGAGATGAGAAGGAGATAAAACCTTTCAGGGTGAGGAAGAGGAGCTGGGGAGCCTCAGGGCTCATCCCAGCAGCTCTTCCAGAGGGACCCAGGAATGGAGATACCCCTGGGACTTGGCCCTGTCCCTCCCACAGCTGGGACAAACCCTGCACACAAAGAGTTAACAGGGAAAAGGTGCAATCCCATTTTCCTTCAGGAATTAAAATTTCTGAGGGGAACAACTTGCAGATTCAATGAGCTCTGGTTAAATGTAATTATGGTTATTTTCTGAGGTCCTCCCCTCCCTTTGGGTTTGAAAAATCCACTGTATTGACCCGAATAATGGGCTGGAGGCAGCCAGGAAAGCTGGAACGAGGAGCAAGGAAATCAGAAAGATCTGGGATGGAAAAATGATCAATTCTGTTCTCCCTGTGCCCAGCAGTCCCAGGGTGACACTGCAGGGACACAGGTGTGATCCATGAAATCCCAATTATTTTCCATTTCCCAGTGAGGGAAACATTTTAACAAGCCACATTCCTGGTCCCTGTAAAACTAATCCAGAATAAAGCAAACTTTTGTGTCCTCTCCTGGAACAGCAGGCTGCCAGGAAAAGAGATTTTTGGGATCATGTGGGTGATAAGCAGCTGAAACACGAGATTGTGGCACAACTCAGTGCTTAAAAAGGCTCCTGGAATCCTGAGGTGTATAAATAGTGGGGTAATAATGATTGATTGGGGGAAGGTCATTAGGGAATTGTTCATGGAAAACCCTGCTTGTTACACCTGGAATTTGAGAATCAAGAGAGTATCTGAGGGTTTAAGAAAACAATAAAAAAAGGGGGAAAATTTATTTTAAAAGTTTTTTTTGTTTTGTTTTGTTTTTGGTTTTTGGTTTTTGTTTTTTTTTTTTTTCCCCAGAGAAGGAAACTTTCCCTCTGATGAGGTCAGAGAGGTGAGGATGTGAAGGCTCTGAGGGAAGAGGTGCTTTGGTTGTAGTGACACAGCTCCTTTTCCTAAAAACAGGAGGAATCAGAGAAATTTTAGAGACATCAGTGACCAAGGAAAAAAAGAATGGACAGATCAGGATCTCAGGATCCCACCCTGCTCCAGAGTGACTGCCCTGGAATTCAGCTGCAGCTTCTCCTCTTGAGCTGAAGGACCCAGAAACTCCATTAAATGAAACACCTCCTTCAGGAAGAACAGACAAACCTTCCAGAGTGGACAGAATTGATGTCAGAGTAATTATATAAAGCACTTAATTAAATGGCAGAGGCTCAAAGACAGGGACTTCATTAAATAGAACAGCAGCCAATTCGAATCCATAAATAGTTTCCAAAGCTTGTTCCTTTTCTGGAGGCATTTCACTGCACAAACTCTGAGAGCTGCACCCTTGAGAGCAGGAGGGACATAAATCAGGCCCCAGTTCAGACAAACACCAATGCCTGGATGTTATTCCTTCTTCCCTCTACAAATGTACATGTGAAAGAATAAAAAAAAAAAGGATTTTTGGGATCAGAACATCTCTGGTTATTGAGCCCAAAGGCACGTGGGGAGCAGGGAATGGTCTGGAGGTGTTTTTGTTCATATTCCTCAAGTTCATGAGCAGTTCATTCCAAAAGGTGGGAAAACAAGGAGGGAGGAGGCAGATGTGGGAAAAAAGAAGGGAGATAGATACTCATGGAAGGGAGAACAGTGAGTGTGATGCCTTGAGAAGGCTGCCCTAGAGCAGAGGCTGGGCAGATTTCCAGAATAAAGCAGGGATTTATGAAAAGAATCTCCTCCATGGATCCACCTTGGGCAGCACCAGAGCCCAGCCAGGGCTGCACCCAAGATGACCCAAAATGGCCCCAAAATGCACGGCCGCTCCCGGGGGCTCTCCCTGGGATCAGTTCTGCTCCATTTGCACCTTGGAGTTCATTGTCCCATTCCAGCTTTAGCCCAGGCACTCCCACCCTGCTTGTTTTTCTCTCTCCAGCCCACCTTGGTTGTGCTCCTGGGCCTGAGGTTTGGATCATTTGTCCTTGGTGCCCAGCTGGAGCAGGAATTGTTTTGTCTCCCTGCTCTGTGCAGAGAGCTCAGCATCCCCTGCTATGAACCCAGACCCACACACTAAAGCAGCACAGAGTCTGAAAAATAGAAAAGCTAAAATTTAAGGCATCAAGTGAAGTGGAACAGTCAGAAAAAGGAAAGATGAAACCAGTTGTGTTCAAAGAACACCTGGAGGTGGCACTCAGTGCTCTGGGCTGGTGACAAGGTGGGGATTGGGCACAGGTTGGACCCAAAGGTCTTGGAAATGTTTTCCAGCATCAGTGATTCAACACCAGGGAAATTTTTCCAAAAGATTGGAAAACTTTTCCTTTAAATGGCCATATAAGTGGCCATTTAAATGAAATTTTCCTGAAACACAATTTAATTAAACAAGATGTTACACAGTCATTGTGTTTCTCCAGCTCATTAGGACACGGGTTGTTAATTGCACTTATTGTCAAGGCAGAAGGTCAAGGAGGTTCCCAGCTACTTTCATCTTGGAATGGATGGAGAATGGGGGGCTGAGCAGGGAATTACCCAGATGAGGGGGAAAAGTAACCTCAGGACAGGCTGACCTACAGAGGGGAACAAACAGCACCTGCCCCGAGCTGAGACCTCCAGCAGTGACACTCGGGGTGGCATCAGAGTGTTGTAGCCACAACAGAGCAGATTTTATACCTTGTGTTATATCTTTATTCCTGGCCAGGCTGCAGTGCACCCAGACAGGGCCATTTTCAAGGGACAGCCGTGACCAGGTTTCCCCTCACGGGGACAGCACCAGTCCCTCTCCCAAGGGAAGCTGATTAAATGTCCAAGCTGTTTCTTTCCCTTTACTGCTTCACTTTGCAATTTCCTCCTATTTTTAAGAGCAGCCCCAGCAGGGATTAAAGGTCCATGATAGCACACTATAAAAAACTTCAAAGCAGCAACTGGAAGTGATTCTGCTCCTGCATTAGGAGCTCCTTGAAAAAACTCCTGCTCTGAAGAGATAACAGCACAGCTTTGATTTTAAGGCTTTTGTATTGCTTGGAGTGTTTGTATATTAAAGTGACACAGCCTGGAGTTTTCAGATTTCATGGCAAGCCTTGAGACAACAAAAAGCAAATACCTTTTATCGGGAGCGTGGAGCGAAGCAACTCACGCAGCACAGCTTAATATTTTGGCAACGTTCCCAAAAATATTCAACCTTTCACTTCCAGGAGTTTAAACAGAAACTTAAGCAAACCTGAGCCAACTTTTCAGAAGAAAAACAAATTTGAAATTCAGAGAAAACCCGAGATATCCCAGGGGCTGGTTGTGCTTTCATGCCGTGGTGGAGAACGAGTCCTGAGCCAGGTCTCTGACAGCCTCTGAGGTGGAAGCTGGGGAGATCAAGTTTATTTCCCAGCAAAACAGCTGCTAGCAAATCAATGTTTTGCTGTCACTCAGGCATTGATTAATTATTTCCCAAAATCATTAATATTTTTCCTCAAAAATATTAATTTTCCTGGGCTCTTTGGTGCCGTGCTCTGTCGCTCACCCCAATGCTTCTCCCTCACTTCATCCCTCAGGATGAGGGAGCTCTGTGGGGATTCTTCCCCCTGCTGCCCATTATTCCACCTGGATCATTTCCACAGAACTAATCCCACTCCACCAGATTTTCCATCATTTTCCAGAGGGTTTTTCCATATTATTTCCCAGAGAGTTCCCTAACAGTTGTCCAAGGCAAGGATCATGGCTGAGCCCCACTCCCGGCTGATGACTTCCCAATCTTGAAACTCTTGGACTCCAACGCAAGCCAGGCAGTTCTGGGAACATCTCCAGATGAAGCAGTGGGAGCATCACTAAATCTGCTCTCCTCTCATCCTCTTATCCCCCAGAACTCCAGGATTATTCTCAGAACGATGTATCCAAGGTGTTATCTCTGCCTGAGCTCTGTTTACCCCACCTGATCACTAAACCATGTCTGAGCCTTCCAGCACATCATCTCCAGGTGCAGCTGCTTTTAAATCCACCTCCACAACCCCTTCCCTCCAGGCACTGCCTGATCCCAGCTGCTGGAATAAATACATTTAAATAATAAATCCAGATTTATTCCCAGCAACACTTGGAGCAGTAAACACTAAAGGGATGAACTGTGGTGAAACCAAAGGAGAAGAGCAGAATGGACAAAAAAAAAAAAAAAAAAATCTCAACAGCTTGAAGTGTCTCGACAGATTGGGACAAAAAATTGTGAGAGAATAATTTTGGGCAGGAAAGTGTGGAATCTCAGCTTTCCACCCCAAAAAAAGTGGGTTTGTTTCCTGACGACCGACGGCGGGACGCAAACAGGGAATGAGAAAACAACATCTGAAAGAATCGTTGAGGTTCAAAGAAATGCTGCCAACACTGAGCAAAAAAAGGGTAAAAACAGGATTTGGGAATCTTGTGGGTGTGATAGAAACTCATCTAAATTGAGACAAATAAAATACCAGCAGGAAATGTTGAGGGGGAAAAAAACCTGGTGTGTAGAAGAGTGAGAAACTTATTTTGGAGCCAACACGATGGTGCAGCCAAATAATGGCATTTCTGAGGGAGAAAGTCTGTGGAAGAAGGAAAAGGGACAAAAGGGAAGGCTGAGCACCAAGGAGCTTGTTAGAGGAAAGGGAATTTTGGGAGATTAAAGGAAAGTTAAAGGAAAGGGAATTTTGGGAGATTAAAGGAAAGTTAAAGGAAAGGGAATTCTGGGAGATTAAAGAAAAGCTAAAGGAAAGGGAATTTCGGGAGAGGAAGGAAAGAGAATTTTGGTAGACACCCTTAAGGATGAGCTTTGCTAAGAGTCCAAAAGAAAGGAGAGGTGCTAAACATGAAAACCTCCCAAGCCTCATCCATGGCCCTTCTGGAGTGTCCAAAGCCTTACACCAGCCTCCAGATCCATAAAAACAACTCCCATTTTCCCAAGGAGAAGGAAAACCATGGCTTGAGACCTTCCAGCTGCTGCTCCAGCATCTGGGAGGTTTCTGCTGGCAAATCCTGGGTGCCCTGACAGGAATTAAATCCCTGCTTTTGGGGAAAAGCCTCTTGGCTTGGGATGAGGGTTGGCAGGAGCACTAAGCTGGGCTCAGGAAGGAACTGGGAGCTCCAGGTGGCTTTTCCAGCTGCAAAGCCCCAGGAAAAGCCTGGAGCTGATCCCTGCCCAGGAGTTTGTGCCAGCCCAGCAGCTCAAAACCAGATTATTTTGCCTTGCTTGGCTTGGGGATTGAATTTTGGCTATTTTAATTCCACCCCGTTCTAGGGAGGAGAAAATCCCCTGCAAAATAAACACTGAGAGTGAGCCTCACCTTAAGGAGCTCCTGATTCTCCTGTATCAACCCAAAAAAATCCCGGGAGGAAAACCTGGGAGCAAATGAATGTGTTGCTCTGGGAGGCGAAAATCCTGCTTTAAAGGAAACATTTAATTTCATTTCCCACCTAAGAGGCTCCACCAGAACAAAACACATGAGCAAAAAGCCCAGGCAAATTGAGTCAGGGCTATTTCTGAACTCCTTATCCCAATTTTGGAGCCCATAAACTCCCTTTCCCCCACACGTGGCTGCAGTATTTTCATAAAGTGGATTTTAGTGAAGTGGGAAATCAAATTTGCAAGAGCAACGACTGCAGGAAATCATGACAAAATGCTTGATGTTTCCTGACACTTAAAATAATATTCTAATCTGGTTTTCTAAAGCTTTGCAATAAACTCTGCTGCCTGAAAATCAGGTGGAAATCAGAGGGTGAATGAATCCAAACACAAAATTATGCAATGAATGTTTTCATTGGATACAATTAGGGCATATTATATTTTTAAAGACCTGCAGATTAAACCACCTGAAAAATGAAATATTTAACCCCAGCAATTGAATTAAGAAATAAAAATGGAGTTTCTCTGGGTTTTATGGATAAAAAGCTGTACTACAAGAGATGTTTCCTCACTCCCATCCATACACAGATTTTCTGGAGAGCTCTGGGGAAACATCCTGGAGTTCTTTTCCATGGAGGTTATTTTGGTCACTATTCCACTTTCACATGCACACGAGGAGCTACAGGCTATTTTTTGGTACCAGAATGATCTTTATCCTGCTATTTTTACTTCTCATTGCTGTGCTTTTGCCCTTGGCCTCTCTGCAAAGCTTTCCCACTCCCATTCCTCCCCCAATCCCAGTTATTTGCATCCTTTCTTACAGAATCTCATTTTATTCTCCTTAAAAGTCCTTAAAACATTGAATTTAAGGCCTCAACTTTCCAGCAGAGCCCAAACACCGTTACCCAACCTCTGGTTCTCACTGTGCTATTTTTGCATTCTGAATTTTGAATATTCAAGTGTATTCTGTAGATTTTGGGGGTTTATGATCTGCTGAGTATTATTTGGCTTGATGATCTGAAAGGTCTTTTCCAACCTAAATGATTCAGTGGTTCTTTAATATATTAAATAAACAGAGAATAAATAAAACAGTGAAGCTCAGCTGGGCCTAAAAACCAAACTCTGAGGACTCCACATTTAGGGAGTATAACTGAGGTGGAATAAAACTCCTTAAAATATTTTTAAATTGTACTTGATACGCACCAGGAGGATATGCTTGAGAGAAAATGCTTTTTCCTGCTGATTCCTGTCATTTTCTCTTTGGCCTTTTTCAGTGTTCACAGGAATTATTTAAAATAAAATATGTAACTACAGGGTCAAGCAAAGAAGCTGTTAAAATGTTTTCATAGGTAGGTGGCTAAGAAATAATCTGATTTTCTCTTGGAAACCGAGTGAGGAACTCACTCAAACAACAACTCTTGATGATTTAGAGTTGTGGTTTATTAAAGTGGAATCAATTACGAGAAAAATCTGGTTTTTTTCTTACCAAATATTGCCAAAATGACCTGCAGCTTGTTCCTTGCTACAGGGAGTAACACACATTTAACTTTGAAAGACATCTAATAAATAAAATCATGTCCATGCAATTTGTCTGAGTATTCACACAGAAAATGCCATGAGCTGGAAATCCCACAGGGAATTTGGGATCCATCCCACAGGGAATTTGGGATCAATTCCATAGAAAATTAGGGATCAATCCCACAGGGATATTGGGATAAATCCCATGGGGAACTGGGGATAGATCCCACTGGGAATTTGGGGATAAATCCCACAAGGAATTTGGGATCCATACAACAGGGAATTGGGGATAAATTCCATGGGGAATTTGGTATAAATCCCACAAGGAATTTGGGATCAATCCCACAGGGAATTGGGGATAAATTCCATGGGGAATTTGGTATAAATCCCACAAGGAATTTGGGATCCATCCCACAGGGAATTGGGGATAAATCCCACAGGGATTTCCAGCTGACAGCTGCAAATCTGACCCAGAACAATTCACCCCCGTGGGAGCTTTGTGGCACCAATTATTCCTTTGCAAGAAACCAATGAAAAAACTAAAAAATCCAAGGAATGGCTAATCAGGGAAAAAAAATCAAAGTATTCCCATTTCCAGGCCTAAATTTCTGCAAGGCACAATCTCTGCCTGTCTCTGAGCAAAATCCTTTATTTTGTACCTCAGGCATAAATAAAATACAGTTTGTGCTGATCCCAGTGCCTTTTCTGGCTGGAATAAATACTTCAAAGCATTATTTTGGGTTTAAAAATAGAATGTTTTGGCCTGCCTGAAGTTTGGGTGGCACCATTGGATGTGGCAGGGTAAAACTTGGAGTTTTATTGCTGGTTGGCCTCGTTCTGCAGGATTAAAGAGCTCCATCAGGTCACAGAAAGACAAAACCAAGGACATGAAGTATATAAATCAGTTTTCACAGAGGTTTCCTGGGAAAAAATGGAGTGGCCATGGTTAAAAAACTCCTTGGAAATGATGGAAAATGGAAGGAAGCTACAGAGCAATGGTGTGAACAGAACAGGATATCTGACAGATTCCTAAACCTCAATAAATAGAGGAAAAAAAAATCTCATTTTCCTGTATAGAACATGATGTGCTATGGATGTAATTTATGTAGATAATTTCTACATAATTTCTAAATAAAGTATTTGGAGCATCCCATTCCTGGTGGCATCCCATTCCAGGGAATAGTGTAATCATTATGGGTAGCATAATTTAATTAATTTTTCACCACTGCCTGTACATAGATGTAGAACTGAAGGAAAAGCCAGCCTACCTTAACCACAACTCATAAATCAAATTAAAATCCACTGCACTGAAACCACTGAGAGAGAAAATGCTTTATAAATAGACAACAAACCTTGAAGTTCACAGATCTTTTCACAAGGAAACAACACAAAATATTATTAATTCCAACATCCCAGCCAGGGCTTTGTTTGCAGGTTTATTTTGGGGGAAATTTTGCCAAGGTCCCTGTTTGGTATGTCCTTTTCAGGATTATTTTAGGAGGCATTTTTGGAAGCGGTGTCACCACACGAGTGGACAGGATGTTTGTGAATCCTGCATTTGAAAATGGAATTATTGCGTCCTGATGTGCAAAACACAGGCTTTGCCTGGAAGCTGCCAGGATAAAAACTGGAATAACATTCAGGCCATGGAAATTCCTGGTCCAGAATCCAACCTGGGGTAGATTTTCACATCCCACTCTCATCAACATCCACCAAACACCCGGAGACAGGGATGGGACCTTGGGCAACAGAGCCTGAACACATCCAATAGAAGAATGTTGGTAGAAAATGGAAAGAATGAGTGGCAAATGATTAAAAACCCAAGAACTGTTAAAATGCAGGTGGTTTGGGAGAAGAAAGGACACGGAAAAACAGGAATGTGACCAGATAAAACACCAAGGGAAGCCTCATGGCCACACTTGTGTCCCAAAAATGCTCCTCACCCACACAGATGCAAGGCAAATTTGGATTTCCCACACAGATGCAAGACCAACTTGATTTAACACCAATTATCCTCTGCAGGGACAGTTCTGCTCCTTCCCACCACATTCCCATGGCACTGACATTACACCCAAAAAAAAGGGATTGCCCTTGGCTGGGCTAAATTCCATGTTAATAATCCCACAGTGCCACCTCTGCTGCTCCTCATCCATGAGCAGTCCACAAAGGGTTTTTCCCAGCTTTGTTTCTTTTGCCACTAAATCCCAATATCCCCTCGTTTTCCAGGCAGGGACTTGCCAGCTCTTAGGAAGAGCCCTCCTAATTCTGTATTTAGCCACCAGCAAATTTGTACATGAAAGCTTTTCATCATCTCCACTTGCTGTGGTGCTGTCCAAGAACATTTCCAAAGGGTGCTGTGGGCTGGGCTGAAACATGGGATTGCTCCAAGATGCTCCTGTGAGTTCATCCCAAAATCCACAGCTTTGTTGTGGGTTTTAATGAACTGTGTTGTGTCTTAATTGCATTGCATGTTCCACATTTCCAATACACAGCATGAGGTGAAAGGGACGGAAAGGAAAATCAAATTCAGTGAATGTTATTGGACAGAATTCCTTTATTTTCCTTTCAGTGCAGCCACAAGGGTTTGGGAGGGAATGTGAAGAAACACAGAGCAGTGGCTTTGCCCAAAGCACCTGACTGAGGAGGAGTGCAGCTTAGTCCTGTGAGACTGAGCAAATATTCTTTACTGAGAGAAAAGAACAAATCACGTAATTCTTTCATGAAATTCAGTGGAAAACAGGAGAGTTGGGGAGAGAGAGCCACCCAGCTCTGATCTGCTCAGAGTGCAGATTCCTGCATGGAACATCCCTCTGGATAAATGCTTTTTAATCTTATTTCACCAACCTGGTCTCTCCTTCATGAAGAACAAGAACTGTGAAATCCAAATATAAAACAAATCTCCTGTAGGCCACAGTAACACAAGAATTGTTGAGTTTCTCCTAAATAAAGAACCTGAGATGAGAGATCTTCAATAGTGGAGATAAATCTGTGTAGAGAGATACTTTAGGAAGAGATCAGCAGGTGATAAGGAAGTTCTGTCCCCAGCTGGCAGAATTTCAGGGGGAGTGACATTGGTACCCTTTAAATAAGTGCTGACAGCTGGAAAACAAAGCCCTGCACTTGGCAAAAAAAAAGAGATGAGGGGAAAAAAAACCCTGATAAAAGAATAGGAAGTGATTTATGAGTAACAGAAGAAAAGGCATCTGGAGCAGTTGTGAAGGTCAGAACCTGGGAGAGCGGAGAGAGGCACTGCCAGGAGCTGACAGCAAAAGGAGCAGGAAAGTGAGAACAGCCTGGCTCAGCAGCAGGGCAGGAACAGCTCAGGAACAGCAGGAGAAGGACAGCAAGAAGGGAAAACTGGGCTGGGCTCAGAGCTCCTGACAGAACTTCCCAGCCAGGGGGAAAAGGAGGATGAAACCAAATGGTTTGCCAAAAAAACCTGGGCTTCTGCAGGTCTGGTGGAAGACAAGGGGGAGCAGAATCATGGAATCACAAAGTGCTGTGGGTGCAAGGACCTCAAATCCCACCTCATTCCACGGGCAGGGACCCCTTCCACTGTCCCAAAATGCTCCAAGGAACCCTGCCAGGTGACCTTAAATCCCATTCCACGGGCAGGGACCCCTTCCACTGTCCCAAAATGCTCCAAGGAACCCTGCCAGGTGACCTTAAATCCCATTCCATGGGCAGGGACCCCTTCCACTGTCCCAAAATGCTCCAAGGAACACTGCCAGGTGACCTTAAATCCCATTCCACAGGCAGGGACCCCTTCCACTGTCCCAGGCTGCTCCAAGCCCTGTCCAAGCTGGCCTGGGACATTTCCAGGGGTGGGGCAGCCACAGCTGCTCTGTGCCAGGGCCTCTCCAGCTCCACAGGGAGGGATTTTTTCCTAATCCAAACCTTTCCTTTTTCAGTTTAAGACCATCTCCCCTCATCCTGCCATGCCAGATGTGGAGCCTCCTTCACACCAGGGCACGTGGGACCTCTCCCAGAGTTTAAAAGGCTGGAAGGTGAGCAGGAAATGATCCAATAACACACCAGGAAATGACCAGGATGGGTCAAAGTAATCAGAAAATCCTTAAATTTGGGGAAGATCTTTAAGGCCACTGAGTCCAGCTCACCACTACCACGGTCACCACGTCCTCAAGTGCCACATCCCCACCTTTTTGAAACATTCCAGGGGTGGTGTCTCCACCATTAAAGCACTTTATTGCCAGACTCTCCCTTCTCTCACAGCTCCCTGGAGAGGTTTGTTCCTCATTTCAGTTCTGCTGCTCAGGTGAGCAGCTCCAGTTCCTGCCTGGTGATCTGACACCATTTTAGCTAATTCAGGTTAATAGAAAGGAATTGCCCTCCCAATAACACTTAACTCACACCCCCTGCAGTGTTTGGGGACAAGCCACAACATTATTAATAATAAAGGCTGAAAATAAAGAGGATAAAGAAACTCTTTTAAAAATAAATGAATGAGTGTAAGTAACTACCTCCACACTTCTAAATTGTTATTCCCCTCATGAGCAGCTTTTCACAGCTTATTCAAATTCACATATTGTCCCTGCAGTAGATGCAGCATTAGGAAAATAATTACAGAAGATGACAAATGAAGTAAATTGTACCCAAACTGTGGCTATAAACCAAAAAAAGCTGTCTGATCTGTGTTGGGTGTTTTGAGCTATTCTCAAGCAAGTTCAGAGGTTAATTCAATAAATATAATGGCATTTGCCAGCTTCAGAACCTGTGCAACATCACCCTTCAACACACCACAGCCCCAGTATCTCCAGAGAGCAGTAATTTATCCCAGCAAAGGGAAAATCCTGCTCCAAGCCCTTCTGGAAAAGACTGCAGAAGTTAAAATTTAATGAGCAGGCTGCAGAAAATGGATAAATTTATGCTTCAGCCCAATAGCTGCTTCATCCTGAGTTCCTGGGCTCTGCTTAGGCGATGGAAACCTTGAGGAGGAGGAGAAGTTTGGGGCTAAGGAGGCTCCTCATGGTTGGTGGTGGTGGTGATGGTGATGATTCTGGTGATGATGATGATGATGAAGGAGATCCCAGCTCCTGGCCAATCCCAGGAATGCTGCAGCAATGCCCTAAAGAGCCATCCCACCCTCTCGTGCTCGCAGCCCCACAAGCAGCTGGTATTCAGGATTTCTTCCCCACTCCATCAAAGATGGGTTACCACCAAAGGGAAACAGCAGCAGTGGAACTGGTGCTGGCATGGAAGCCAGTTTAGTTGTATGGAGCAGAAGGAACAGGAATGAAATCCCTGGAACTAAGGAAAGCCAAACACAAAGTGCTTGGCTGCAGTTATTTGTGACTGCAGGCAAAGCCTGGTGCTGCTGTTGGCTCTCCTGGCACACCTGAAGGCTGAATCCCAGGGAAAACAGGGAAATGAACTGTGATTTGGGAATGTCTGATGAGAGATTCCCTCTCAGGGGCACAGCTCTGGCCCATCCCTGAGCTCAGGCACCCTCCCAGCCCAGGAGCTTCACCCCGAGCACGGAGCCAAGATGAAATCACGACCATGCATTTTAATTCAATCAGCTGGAAGGATTTTTTTCCTTCTGTTAATGCAAAATTAGCATCTTTAAAAAGAAAAAAAACCCTACAAATGAAATCTAATAGTGTGAACAGCACAGAATGAGTGTGGGGGAAGTGTGGGACACACTGCAAAGAGCAGAAACTTGACTCCACTTTTAAATTTAGGGGATTGCAGCCTTAAGAATGTTAACTCTGTTTTTCTAATTCTTCAGACATTCAAAGCAAAAATTAAAGGGCATTTTCCTACTCTCACTATAATTGTGAGTGCCTTCACCACTGCAGTTGCAGAGTTTATTGAGCACATAACATGCAATGCTTAAAAATCATTAATCAGGGGGGTTTTATTCCGGACAAAAGTTCCCAAATTGCTGCTGACATGGGATTGGTACCTCAAGATTTTCTGCCTGAATTTATAATGGCACAAACATTTTAGAAACAGATTCCTGAACCCAAATGAAAACCTCAGCAGAGAACTAAGGAGGCTGTAATGGAGTTAAGATTTGAATTTCAGATATAATTTCTGCTTCAGATGTGAATGCAAAGCCATGTATCAATCCAGAATTGAGCATTTTGGAATATATGAGCACCTTTCCTAAATGTTAATAATAAATGAATAAACTAGAAAGCCCTGGATTTCCAGGATTAAGGAAGACAAGAACAACTTGCACCTTTTGCTACTGGAACCTGCTGCATCTCCAGTGCTGCCTTTGCAATGCAACATTTAAAAATCAGAGAAGAAATTTTTCCCTCTCTAAAATCCCTCTGGAGATGAAGGAAAAGCAGAAGGAGAGGTCTGGGTGTGGTTCCAGGCATGGATCCAGTAGCCCCCCCTTGCAGCCCACTCCTGTTCGTGGCCCTTCCCTCTGCACCTTGAAATTGTTGCTGCTCCAGGGATGACAACACCAGCACAGGTGAAGCTGTTGGTTTGGGATTTTCCTGCCAAAAATGTGGGATTTCTCCATCTGTCCATGCACAAGCACCCAGAGCAGCATTTGGGGACACGGTGGCTTCAGGAGTGACAAGTTAAAGATGTTTCTGACAGGAAGCTGATGATGCTCCCAGGATCCCTGACCACATTAATGCAATCAAAAATCTCATTAAAGCTGCTTACACCTCGCTGAGGACAGCAGCACTTGGAATATTGCAGGAATTACCTCCCTGTGAACAACACAAGCTCTAATAAACACATTTACTGTCTATCTGTATTATAACACATATATAAATAATAAATCCAGCCTCTCCAGTGCCAGGCAAGTACTACACAAACACCCTCTTGCTTTACACACACTGCAACAAAATTCCTCTCCCCAAAGCTGTCGTCTCTTTGAACTCCAAAGCCAACTCAGAGCAAAGCAAAACTGTTTAAAGATAAATGATGTGCAGCTCTTGCCAGAAAAGCTGGGAGGGAAATGTAGGGAAATGCTCTCCCTCCTTCTGGCTGCTTTGTTGTTTCTGACACAGCAGTGGAGTAAAAAAGGAGATTTGGTTTGGGAGTAGGAGTTGTGGAGTGTTTTGGGGACTTGATGTTCTGTAGCCCTCAGTGCCAATCTGAAGCCTGGAAGTGGCACAGAGAAGCCAGGGTTTGTTATCCCAGGAACAACATTTATTCCTAATGCTGCCAGCATCACTTGGAGAGAAGAATTTGCAGCATTTTGCCCATTTTTTGGGGGGGATGCAGGAACTGGCAGGTTTTATGTCTGTGATGGGACCCAGAGAAACAGTGAGCACTGATGGACTTTCATCTACACAAGGCCATTTAAAATTTTATTTAGCTTTTCAAAACCAAAATAATGGACTTAAACACAGGTGCTGGAGTTGGGACATGATGTAAAAGTGACAAACCTTGTGTACACAAAACCAGCTCCCTGGTAAATCTGCAGTAACATGATCTGTTTTCATAAATTCTTTATCAGGGCAAGCCTGGCACTGGGGTTGATGATGTTGCTGTTCAAAATATGCACACAAATTAAATCAAGCTTCAGAATTCTGGTGCTTGGCTTTACTGTGCTGATGTGGGTCCACCACAGAAAATAATTACTGAGGGAAAATGAACAATAAATGGCAATAAAAGGCAAACAGTTCACAGCCAGGCTTTTCATCATCCCTGAGCAGTTTTTACCACCCAAATCCCCCCAGACTGAAGGGGAAACTCAAAACTCAGCCTTCAAGGTGAGCTGCTTTCACCTTCACCCTCTCACAGGAGACAGAGGAACACTTGGGAGCCCATTCAGCCACCCAGAGCAAACAATTCCTGCCCAAACAAGTCCTCACCTGGGGAAACAGCGCCAAGAGAAATGATGGGATGGACCTGAACCAATCCTGTACTTGTGCAGGGCAGGAGAATTGTGTGCACACAACTTGGGGGCCACTCCCTGAACAGCCCAAACACCAAGAGCTGGGGCCAAGGGGAATTCCAGCAAATGCAGCTGGAATGACCATTTCCCTAAAGCAGAGCCCTGAACTCAGGCTTTGTCCTGCAGGGTGTGCACCCAGAAAAGCAGCACACAGCTCTGTCCTGCTGATGCCTTAGGATTTAGCTTTCCTATTTTCCAGGTTCTGTACTGCATTATAAGAGTATGTAACTCTGAACTCCATATCAAGTGTCAGCAGTTCTCCTCCCAGCTCAGTCACACACAACAATCCTTGTCCAGCCCCAGAACCAAGGACACCGCTGCAGCCTCAGCCCAAAAAGTGCAAACAACAGGGAATGGAGAGAGCAACCTGGGAGGGTGGGACTGCATCACCTGGAGCTGGAATTGGACAGTGAACCCCAATGTGGAAATGGACCAAAACTAAGAAAAGTGTGAGAACTCATGACTCAGAGTCCATCTTGGGTACAGCCACAGCCGGGTTCTTGTGCTGCCCAAGGTGTATCCTTTGAAGGTCTTTAAATTTATTTATTTTATAAATAAATCCCTACTTTAGTTCTTTAACTCTGCCCAGCCTCTGCTCTAGGTACCCTCTCCAGGCACCACCATCCCAATCCCACTCTGGCACTCCTGTGGAAAAGCAGGATTGCACTCCCAGGGATAATTCCCACTACAGAGCTGATGGTTTGCTGAGAGCAAGGGCAAAAAAAAAAACCCCAAAAAACCACCTGAAAGCCACTTTTTGGAAACATGAAAGCCTCCATAACTTCCTCCCACTCTGGGATCTGAAGCACATCGAGCAGCAGCAGCTCCTGTTCCAGGGGGAAGCTGTCCTTCCAGGGGGAAGCTGCCAGGCTGATTATTAGGAGTTTAAAATGACACTGTTAATAGCAGCCAAGGGCAGGTTCTGCTGAACAGAAAGTGTCAGAGCTGCTCTGCTGAATCCCAGCCTGCAAACTGCCAGGAACTCCAGCAATAAAGGGAGGCTCCCCTGCCACTGCCAGGGAGAATGCTGAGGCAGGCAGGGGACGAGGGAAGTGGCTGCACCACAGGGGAGAGGAAAGGAGAGAAGCAGGAGAAAGAAAAGCTCCCACTCTGGGAATAAAGGGAATAAGAGCTGCCCTCCCTCACAGGGACACCACTGGAAGGAGGAGGGTAAGAAGGAATGGGATGGGATGGATCAAGGGAAAGGGGAATTTTGCCAAGTTCAAATTCATGTATTACATCCAAATTCCACATATCCAGGTAGCCAATGATCCAAAATTTGGTATTTCTGCCACAGAGGGTCAAACCCCAACATTTCTATATAATATATATTATTTATATATTATATATAAAAATAAATATATATTTATATATTTTCT
>VZRH01007005.1:131342-149372 GCA_013397555.1 Urocynchramus pylzowi | reverse complement strand
TATATATTGTATATTATATATTATATAATATAGAAAGTATATATAATATTTGTTATATCTATAATATAGATATAAAATATAAAAAAAAAATATTTTTTCCCCCTACTTCCCTTTAGGTTTTTATAATTTTTTTACACTCTACTTCAGAGAATTGCACTGTGCACACAACTGCTGGGGAGGAGCTCCAGGGCTTTTCTCTGCTTGCTTCCCCTGCCAAAGCAGCCCACAAAGAAGAGCAAAGCCCCCAACCATGGCATTTTTTGCCTTGGAGAGGCAGAGCCAACCCACCTGCACAAACCAACCTCATTTTGAGCCTGCCCTGCTGGGTTTTTATTAGGACAGTGCCCAGGGGAACTGTGGAATTAGGAATGCCATCCCCCTTTTTTTGTTTTTAGCACAGTGGAGGTAGCAAAATCCACGGAGAATTAACCTGACAGAGAGAGGAAAGTTTAGCTGAAGTGTTTTGATTGCCAGGAAAAAACAGGAGAAGGAGCAGGGCAGGCAGGAAAAGGGCAGGAGAAGGGTGAATCCTACACCAGGGGATTTTTAGGAGCTGGGGGTTGATGCAAAGTAATTCAGAGCAGGTAAATGAAATGTCAGTCTGGTGGAACCTCTGCAACCCAGGCTACTGAAAATACAGAGAGCTTGGAGCTATTTTTGGTGAGCTTGGGGAGAAATTAACTCCCTGACTGTAAACCCAAGGCAGGAGGCTGGAAATGGGGCAAATTTCCTGGTGACACCTGGAATATCCTGAGCTGGGGTCCCCCTCTGCACTCAGGGATTTTACACTTGTCCTGCACTGAAATGCTGTTCCATCATTTTCCTTCTTTTCAAAGAAACTACAACACACCCCTCCAAAAGATCCACCACAACCTGTCCTGAAGTTTTCCTATTTCAAATGTTTTAACTCCAAAATACAGACATATTAAATTTTTTTTTTTTTTTTTTTACTAATATCCAACATTCCTGCTGCAGGTTTTCTCCACGGCAGGGAAAGCAAGGACCATCTCTTGCAAAGCATTTATTTCTCTGTATAAAAACCCTGCCTTGGGAGAAATACCTAGTTAATTTCATGCATATTTAAGAATACCAAGTGGGTTTTATGCACCATAAAGAATATTTTCTCCCTGGCAAGGTGGCCCAAGGGAGGGGTTATTTGTGACCATCACTGGGATGTGTTGTCACACACTCAGGACACTGGAGGTGCTCCCAGAATATGGGAATTTTCTCCCTATTACCATCAGAGGATGAGGGCTGCACACAACCATGAAGGTTTTTATGTAGGAGAAAGCAAAAAGAGGATGGGGAATAACATCCCACTAATTCTGCCAGGAAAAACAAGGAGCAGGAGCTCATCCCAAAGAGGTCCTGCTGCAGACACCTCCTGCTACAGCAATCCTGGTGTTTTATTTATATTGGACTGCTGAGGGCTGAAGGAAACTGCTCGTCCAGTCAAAACATTATCAAATTACAGAGGGGTCTTATTTCAATTTGTTTTCATTTCTATATTAAAAAAAAAAAAACACCAAAAAAACCAAACCACTTTTGCTCCCATAGGAAGTTCCTCCAGTTTGCAACACAGCTGTGATGGTCATTCCCAAAAAGTGTATTTCCATGGGTCTTGGAATGAGATGTTTGCTTCCAACACAGCTGCTCAGTTGATTAAAGAAAAATTAAATTAAAAATTAAAAATGAAAGAAAAAGTTTCATCTGCATGATTTATACAGAGTGGTTCAGAAACTTGAAAATAATAATAATGATAGCTATTATTATTAAAAATAATAAACTAAAATAGTAATAATTTTAAGTTCAGAAACTTAAAATAGTAATAACAACATGGTTTTGGTACAATAAGTAAGAATCAAATTGAGACTGGAAACCTGCAGTTCTTAGAGATTAACAGCCTTTATACTTCAGCAGAATTTTCTCTTCTTTTCTACTTCCCTCAATATGGAAATAATTGCATGTTTTTCCAATGTTAACTTCTCAAAAAGGAAATGTACACTTTGCTCTGCAATCAGTATTTGCCACGGGATGGTCATTACATCAAAACAACCCTAAAACATTACAAGAAAACCCCATTATTTATTGGGATTGAGAAAGATCAAATAACCAGAGTATGACAATAAAATGAGTATGAAATGAGTATTAAATGAGTATAAAGTGAGCACAAAGTGAACATGAAATGAGTATAAAATGAGTAGGATCACATTCACGTTTTAAAAATTAAACTGCATTATTTCTCTGAAGAGAATTCATATCTTAAGACGGGATTAATTCCAGATGGGGGCTAAATAAATCCAACAACACAAAAATGGTTTTAAAGGCTCGTGTTTACAACAGCTACTCAAAATATTTGGAAAGCAAGCTGTGGTTTGCCCCAGAGAGGATCAGTGAGGGGAGGTTTTGGGATCACCACCCCATTTTGGAGGCAGGAACATCACACATGGCAAAAGCTCAGCCTCTCACGTGCCAATCCAATTTTTCACTTGGAACAATTTAAAATAACAAATCTTCCAGCCCCTCTTGACTAACAGACCTAAACACCAATAATGCCCACAGATTTTTCATCTCCTACGTGGTTTTGACTTCAACTCCTGACATTTGGCTCTGATAAATTCAAAAAGCAACTTTTCAGTGGGACCTCTTGTAGCTGAGGAAATATCACAACGTTTCCTTGGAGTATTTTTAACTTTTGCTACAGAAATCTCCACTTTTTCTTCCATAAGGCACCAGGCTTTGTTTAGCTGGGTTTTCCCTCGTATTTTCCCCGTGTTTTTGTTTTGCTGGACTGACACCCACGAGTTCAGCAGGCTCTGAACAGGTTCCAGGGCGTTCCCTGACATCAGAAATTGTTGTCATTCCACTCGTGTTCTGTCAGCCAAGCAAGGGCTGCAAACACCAGCTGGGAGAACCAGGAGAGGACAGGCAACGGTGCTGGACATCCCAAAAAAAAGCAGGGATGAAGTGGATCCAGCTGCAGCCTCAGCCTCTTTTTGACCTTTCTCATCTCTCCTCACATCCTGGCTAAATCTTGGGTTTTTTTGGTCTCTGGGTTCTGTTTCCATCTCATCCAGATCAATCCCTGCAATAAAAACAGCCTGGAGAACTCAGACCTGCAGTGTATGAGGATTACATCCAGGGAGCCATGAATTATTCAGCCAGGATAAATCTACACTTTTTTCCCTGTATGGGCAATTTGAAAAATTGATGAATTTCAATTTTAGGGCAAAGTTTCAAGCAACCTTTACAAAATGGGAGCAAAAAGTTAGTCCAAGAAGCTCTCCCACCTGCAGCTGCCTTGGCACAGCAAGGATTGGAGGATAAGCATCCCTTACAGTCAGTTTGGAAACCTATAAACAATAAATAAATTAAAAATCACTGATCCTACAACAGTTTGGGTTAGGAAGGACGTTAAAGATAATCTCATTTCCCTAGCCCAGACTGCTCAGGTTATTTCTGAAACAATCCAGATGTAAGAACTGGTTTTACTTCAACAATGACCCCTCTCAGATGTTCATAAACCTCTATTGTATTCTCAGGGTAAAAAACCAAGCTGCTTTTACAATAGAAAAGGAACATTTTGGAGCCTGAGCTGCTGCTGCTCACATCCACACCGTGAGCCACAAATGCTTCTCCCCACGCTTGATTCATGAAATGAATTTCCATGCAAATTCCTTGTCCAGAAAAATGCTTTACTAACTCTGATGAAATCCAAGATAGCACTTTGCAAACTTCCCCGTTCATGCTTCAAAATCATCTAAATCCAGATTGTTAAATTCCATTTAGAATTCAGTTTTGGAGACATAAGTATTTAAAAAGCTGCACATAAAAGAAGAAAACCTAATACCCACAGAATGAGTAATTAGTACTAAAATCTCTCCCACAGAGCAGAATTTAACCCAGATATTCTTATCTTTACCAAAATTGAATTAACAAATGAATTGATTTTGGTTTTCTGGGGAAAGGGAAAGGGAAAGGGAAAGGGAAAGGGAAAGGGAAAGGGAAAAGAAAAGGGAAAGGGAAAGGGAAANGGAAAGGAAAGGAAAGGAAAGGAAAGGAACTTTACTTGTTTCACTGCTGTTTTTAAACTTTCCCTCAAACCTCCTTTGGACTGCTGAGATCTTCAGTTTATTTTTTGATAAATGAAGAAGTCAAGGTCTTTTTGTGCTGCCTCATAATGCCATAAATTCTGCAAATAAAAGAGGAAGGCAGGGATCAGAAAGCCCCACTTCCAGTGCCAGGTATCCAAGGAATGCACCTGGCACTTCAACCCAGCCTGACTTTGGCCCCTTTGGAATCCAGCTGCAATTTACAACAGCTCCACTCTTATCCTGTTGATGTAAATAAGATGTAATTAAAATGTTTACTAACTCCAGCAAGTTCAAATGGCCTCAGATATTGAAAATCATCACACCTGAAAGAGTGAATGTTTACATGGACACTTCTGAATACACAAACTCCAACTCAGGCAGCTTAAAAGCCTGGAGTGCTCCAATACATGACAAGATATTCCCTAAATTTACTTGGAGTATTTTTCTACTCATCACACACAGTGCTGCAGCCTGACCCTTGCGATACAACACAAAAAGGCAAAGAATTTGCCTTTTTTATAAAAAAAAGTTGCTTAAAAATAAAACTATAAACAAAAATTTATTTCTCAAAGCCTGAGAACATACTCTATCACCTCAAGAAGATCTAATTAAAATGTTTACTAACTCCAGGAAGTTCAAATGGCCTGGGATACTGACAATCATCACCCCTGGAGGAGTGAAGTCAGCACTGGCCTTGTACCTGGTGCAGAAGGGCAGGGCACAGTGATAATTCCACATTATCAGCTGCAAATTGCTGCTCCCACAAATGCCCAAGGAACAGGGATGGGAGCTGTGCTCCCAGGACATGGCCACCTGCAGAGACACGAGAGCAGAAAAAGCTTTGCTGGAGTGTTTTGATGCATTTCCCTGCTCTAAACACTTTCCTGGCAGGCTCTTGAGCCCTGACATTTCAATAATGCCATCCCTGGCTGGAACAGCTTAATGAGTGCAGGAAAAAAGGCACCTCTGATGTGTTTTCAAACTGATTATTGGGGAATCGAGATCCTCTGGCAGCCCAGGGCTGAATGTGAGCTCATTCCTACCACTAATTACTTCTCCCTACAAAATATTTACATATTTGCTGCTTTTGACCATTCATTATCTCTTTTTTTTTTTTTTCCCTCCCTAACATGTCACCAATTCCTGCTGCACAAAAATAATGCCTGTAGGTTCTTTCCTGTGGTGTGGAGTTGTCTAAGCTTTAGGCAATAATAAAATCCTGTTCAGCTTTCTTCATTTGATTTCCTCTCCTCGTGTGGCTGTACAGAGGGAGGATAAAACACAGGCAACCTCACCCACAATGTAATTAATTTAATTTCTTTTTATTGTTCCCAACTCGTCCCTGGTCACCTTGAAATGCCCCTCGCTGCTAAGAGCAGTTTTCTTGCAATACACAACTTTAATTCAAGACAGATCAGGAGGCTTTAAATGTTTTATTAAGGTAACTTTGAAAGTGAAAACCAAAAAACCACTTAACCTGATCTTCTGGGGCGTTTTCATCAGAAGAATAAACCCTGTTATGTTCCCTAATTTCACTTTTTTTTTTTCCTTATTTAAATCAGAGCACACTGCCCATGCTCACATCCCCATTCTCTGAGGAGTTGGGCTCTTGGATCAAAAGCTTCCAGGAGATTTTTAGTTTTTCCAGGGCATGTTTTTAAGTCTCAACAGCAGAAAATGAGAGAGAAGAAAGAGAGCAGCCCCAGGAACCCACCCTGCAGCACCTGCAGCCCTTCAGCTGAAGGCAGCACTTTCATTTCTTGCAGATTCTCCTTTGTGCTGCTCCAGAGAGGGCAAATTATTCCAAATTTCCAAATCCTGCCTGCATGGAAAGGCTCCTGCTGGCAAGGAGAGGGAACACCAAGTCCTCTTCCCCAGGAACAGGTGAGCACAGGGTGATGTTCTGAGAGAGAAGGGCTGGAAGTTCTGGGGTTAATCCACTTTTGGGTGTCCTGAAAGCACTACACCTCTGCATAAAGGAAAAGACTTTACTCTGTATAAGGGAAAAGACTTTACTCGTTTCACTGTTGTTTTTTAAACTTTCCCTCAAGCCTCCCTTTGGACTGCTAAGATCTGCAGTTTATTTTTTGATAAATGAAGAAGTCAAGCTCGTTTTGTGCTGCCTCATAATGCCATAAATTGTGCAAATAAAAGAGGAAGGCAGGGATCAGAAAGCCCCACTTCCCCACCCCTGCCTGGCTGTTTAGATCACTTTTTGAACTAAAACCACTGTTTCAAAACAAAATGCACCTAAAACATGACCAACAGCTCAGGGCTTGACCCAGGTTCAAACCAGAGTGTCTCAATTTGGTGTGAAAAAAACACCCAAATCCACAATCTGGAATAAGAATTGGTGATGCCCTGTCTTAGGTGCCATTAATTACTTAAAAATCCCATTAAACAAAGAAGCTGGGACCTGCAAAGCCCAGCAGGAAGGTGCTGGTGTCACATTAAATAACAGAAGGCACACAGGAGTTGTCTAACAAAAAAAGAAGCAGTTGCCTCTGGGAGAAAACAAGAGAGGGGCTACAAATTTCTATTTTCAGTTGTGTTCCTGACTTGTATGAGAGCAGCCAAGAGACATAAGCAGAAATTTGAGCCTGTAAAATGAGCTGGAAACACCTGTTCACAGAGGTATAACATGTTTTTGTGACCCACTTTTGAGAGTCTTTGAATCAGAGGCCCAGGGAGGTCAATTAAAGCCACTGAAACCGAAAAAACCACCATGTTTTCAATTTGTGTATTAAAAAAAAAAAATCTCAATTGAATGGTGTTTGCCACTGGAATCGTATTTAGCTTTGCTGTCAATTGGAGGTGCTGGGAAACTCAGCAACAAAACATTCCAGTAAAAATATCTCTTTTCTATAATAGGTTTGAGGTTACAGCCTCTCCTATTATTCATCCACACCATCTTCCCTCCCCTTCAGGTTTTTCCTTAATAAGATGGACACCACCGTGCCAAAAAAGCTTTTAAAACCTGCACTTGAGACAACTCCTTCCAATCTGCAGCTGCAAACGCTTTCTTTGGCTCTTCTGCCGTGGCATCTGAGGCTGTCTGGAGTTCAGCTCTCAATGGAATGTTTACATGGACACTTCAGAACACACAAACTCCAGCTCGGGCAGCTTAAAAGCCTGGAGTGCTCCGATATATCCCAAGAGATTCCTTAAATTTATTTGGAGTATTTTTCTACTCATCACATGCAGTGCTGCAGCCTGACCCCGTGTGCAGCTACTGCCTGGAGCTGTGATACAACACAAAAAGAAAAATAAGTTGCCTTCTTTTTTTTTAAATTGTCACAAATATTAACCAAATTTATTTTTCAAAGCCTGAGAATATACTCTATCACCCTAATATGATAAATAATTAGAATTACAGATGTAAACAGTACATTGAAGAAGGTTGCCTCTGAATGTTGAAGAAAAAATAGTTACTGAAGTGGTAACCAGCTCCTACCAGGAGTTTCTCCTAAAAGCAGGAAAAAAAGTGTGTTTTCTAAAAATAATTTACTATTTCACCATCATTCTCTTTGAAGATCTGGTTACCTTGAGCAGAATTATCTCCAATTCTTGTCTCTCTCTAATTCCAACTATAAAGAGAATCTGAGGAGAAGGTTCCTGATCTCATCCCAGTACTTGGCTTCTCATTTAGCTTTTCATTCTGCTTTTATTTACAGCAATGATATCCACAAAAAAGAAAAAAAACCAGGGAAAAAACCCCAACCTCACACAACTAAACACTGGTAGTAAATACCATTCTGCCTCAATGAAAAATAAAAATAATGTGAATATATCAGGGTACATAACAGCTAAAAAAGAATTCAGGTTGATGATTTAAATGTCTGTCAATTTAAACCATCACAGAAAGTGCTTATTTAAAGCACTGATTGAAATAATTCTATCCCGGAGGCAGGAGATTACTCCTGCCCTCAAAGTTAAAAATAATATCCCCATTAACCTCAGCAACAATTTCCTAATTGCCAAGGATTACAAATCTTTCATGCAACGTTCATCCTCTGAGAATTCCGTCATTGCTTCACCTCCCAAACCACTCCTGTGACTGCAGTCCTAAGGTTTTGGAAAAAGTCAGACTTCAGGGATGGTTCTTATATGACAGCATCAAACATTTAGGAAAATGAGGGTGTGTCACCCCAAATTCTCTGTAACAAAGCAGCACCTGACATTAATACTTATGGGGGAGCTGCCTGGGGCTCTCCTCTGCTGGGTGATGCCAACTGGCACGGGCACCAAGGAGCAGGCAGCTGCTCCCACACTTTGTTCCCTCTGTCCTGAGCAACAGCAGCTGGAATTTGTGCCAGCAAGGCAGGGATGTGGCAGAAACAAAGAGGGCAAAGTTTAGTGCCCAAAACACCCCGAGTTACAACACTGGAAGGGCTTTTGGAGAGCCACAAAGGAGCAGTGCCAAAACATGGGGCCTGCTGCTTCCCCCAGCCTGCACCGAGGGAAAACCAGGATCATCCTGACCCAGGAATCACCTAAAACCAATCCAGCTCTGAGGGAAAACCAGGATCATCCTGACCCAGGAATCACCTAAAACCAATCCAGCACCGAGGGAAAACCAGGATCATCCTGACCCAGGAATCACCTCACACACAAACCCAGCTCTGAGGGAAAACCAGGATCATCCCGACCCAGGAATCACCTAAAACAAATCCAGCTCTGAGGGAAAACCAGGATCATCCTGACCCAGGAATCACCTAAAACAAATCCAGCACCAAGGGTGAACCAGGATCATCCTGACCCAGGAATCACTTAAAACAAATCCAGCTCTGAGGGAAAACCAGGATCATCCTGACCCAGGATTCACCTAAAACCAATCCACCACCAAATAAAACCAGGATAATCCTGACCATGGGAATCACCTCATACAAATATCCAGCACCAAATAAAACCAGGATCATCCTGACACAGGAATCACCTCTCACACAAATCCTGCACCATATAAAACCAGGATCATCCTGACACAGGAATCATCTCTCACACAAATCCTGCACCAAATAAAACCAGGATCCATCCTAACCACAAGAAACCAGGATCATCCTGACACATGAATCACCTCACACACAAATCCAGCTCCTCAGGCACTGGATGGATTCCAGCAGTTTGGCATCTCCCACCAAAGTGCACATCCCTGAGTTAACTCCACTTTGGGGAACTGGGATTGTCACCTTCCCAGGGCTGCTGCTTCTCTCCTCCTTGGGAGCTGGAGACTGGCTTTCCCTACTTCTCCTGGTCTAATTCCCCTTTTCTTCCACACCAACATAGCCAACTTCAGATGTGATTTCCCTTTTTTCACCAACCTTCAGCAAGGATTTCCCTTTCCTTCCATACCAATAAAGGGCCAAACTTCACCTGTGGTTCCCCTTTCCTTCCACAACAATAAACAGCCAAACTTCAGATAATTAGGAATAAATATGCAATGAAAAACTAGTTTTGTTTGGTGGGATTATCCAGACTGTTGCCCAACTTCCCTGCTTCCCAGCAGAAATAAAACCACGGGAACCACATCATATGTATGCCACATTAAAAAAAAACCCCAACACGAAAAGCACCTTCTACATCCTACATAATGTCCTAGACATCTCCAAAACCACTTGAGCATTAAAAAAAGCTAGAAAAAATTAGAAAAAAACCCATCCACACTGCAAAGCAGCAAAGCAGATGAAAGCTCAGAGGTATAAACATCAAGAACACTAAAGAGACAAGCATGTTCCTTCTCCCCTTCCTCCTACTCCCACACTTCATTCCTGAAGCACACAGTCTTGAACAGAGATTTTATTTCATGCCAACCACAATCAGACATTTCTATAGCTCAGTGTTTGTCTGGAGGGAGCACACATTCCAGGGAAAATGCAGTGCATGCACAGATTACCTGGAAATAAATCACATTCCCATTTAAAATGAAGTCTAAAGAAGTGGCACAGCACAGAGCTGTATTATGGACCACGCACTTTCCCTCAGAAGAAATGTTTCACACCCTCCAGCAGTTTTCTTTCAGGAAGAGAATGAAAAAGTAAAGAGATTTATTACATTAAAAAGCATATTGATTGAAAACAGTGCTGTATGACAGTTTCAGCTATTATAACAGAACTTAATGAAATCAAATGTTTACCCCTGAAGGGGATTCGGAGGGGAAAAAAATAAAAAAGGCTTTATCAACACTTATGACAATGAGCAAATTTGCAAGAGATAACATTTTGGTGCTGAAAGTAAATGCAAATAAGTGCTCATTTCTCCAGGGGAGCTTTGAGGTTTGCCCACACGAGGAGCTGTGGCTAATTGCGATGTGGCTTAGCAGTGAAAACACGTCCTGTGATTGTGTGGCTGGAGATGTCAGCTGCTCCCACAGCTGGGGAGCAGACAAGGTCGCAGATGATGAGAGCAGGCGATGTTCCAGCATCACAGCCAGTTTGGAGGAGCAGCAGGACAATCCTTTGTGCTGCCACGCTGCTCTCGGGGCTTGGCGACGGGCCCGACCAAAGAATGACACTCCTTCCTCCCTGCCCTTGTCCCCTCTGCTCCTTCCTCCCTGCCCTTGTTCCCTCTGCTCATCCCTCCCTGCCTTTGACCCCTCTGCTCATCCCTCCTGCCCTTGTCCCGTCTGCTCATCCCTCCTTCCCTTTGTCCCCTCTGCTCATCCCTCCTTCCCCTTGTCCTCTCTGCTCCTTCCTCCCTGCCCTTGTTCCCTCTGCTCATCCCTCCTTCCCTTTGTCCCCTCTGCTCATCCCTCCTGCCCTTGTCCCCTCTGCTCATCCCTCCCTGCCCTTGTCCCCTCTGCTCATCCCTCCCTGCCTTTGTCCCCTCTGCTCATCCCTCCCTGCCCTTGTCCCCTCTGCTTATCCCTCCCTGCCCTTGTCCCCTCTGCTCATCCCTCCCTGCCTTTGTCCCCTCTGCTCATCCCTCCCTGCCCTTGTCCCCTCTGCTCATCCCTCCCTGCCTTTGTCCCCTCTGCTCATCCCTCCTTCCCTTTGTCCCCTCTGCTCATCCCTCCTTCCCTTTGTCCATGCTGCTCATCCCTCCTTCCTCCCTTCCCTCTGCTCACCCCTCTTTCCCTGTGTCCCCTCTGCTCCTCACCCAACACCCCGATCCCAAGATCCCAGCTCACTGTATCCACCACCAGCTGCTTTTCTGGGATGGCTTTTCCACAGGAGTGGAAAGAAAGGTGAGTTTCTTCTCCATCCACACTATCTGATGGCAAACCACTCCAGACCTGAGAGCCTGCTCTTAACAATGACTTTCTGTTCTTTCTGGTTTTTAGCGGGACCAAAATATTTCCCTTGATCCTTCCTGGATCAGGCCTGATCTGGTCCAAGCTGTATTTGCCATATAAACATCAATTTCACAGCGTAAATGAGCAGTTTTTCCAACTGAAATTTACCATTCTCACCAGTCTTACTTACCCTGAGTATTTGTCAGTATTTTGGCGCCTGCAAACCTTTTTTCTCTCGTAAACTGTAATGAAATTTGCATTTTTTCAAAGCTATGTTGCTTTCAAATGAAACCTACTTTTGGCACGAGCTTTAAACTGCTTTAATAAAACCACCAGTGTTTAACACCAAAGTATTGAACACCAGCTAAAAAACAGGAGTAGAAGCACATAAAACAACCTAAAAGAGAGAAAAAAAAAAAAAATCTGCAGCTTGTTACAACTCCTGATTTTATACACAAATGACAAGAGCCTGGAGATCCAGCATGAACATTTTTGTCAGGATGAAAACTTCCTTTTGGGATTGCCTTATCTGTAGCCTTTGCTGTTTCCTGACCTTCTGGGTGAAGTGAAACTCTACAGGCTCATAAAGAAAAAGGGTCATTAAATGTTGATGACCTTCTCCTACATGGGAGAACTCCTGGGCTGGGGTTGAGCCAGAGGAACTGGTCTGGCCAGCTGGGCTGGGATCTGGTGAACCTGAGCAGCAGGAGGAGCAGCCAAAGGGAACCTGGAGTTCCAAACTCAGTTTTAAAGCACACAGTCCATCCCAAGAGGGTTGGAATGGGCACAGCTCCTTGGGACACAACATTCCCTGAGGGTTTGTGGGATGAGGGACGGAAGTGTGGCCACAGGACCAGGAGGGATGAGGAATGGGGGTGAGGAGGCTGTGTGGGCACAGAGCAGGAGGTGCAGTAGGGCCCAAAGGGTGGTGACTTCACTTAAACTTTGAGAATTTACCAAAAAATATTGCAGTGAAAAATTGGAGCAGGATGCGTGTGACTTTCTGAGCATAATTAGAGCAGCTGCTGCCCTTAAATTAGGTTTGGGAAGTCTCCCTGCAAGGGCAGAGATTCAAAGCAGGAGGAGCACACGAGCATTTTGTTCTTTTCTCCAGATTTGTCAGGGTTTCTGTGCTGTGCTCTGAGGGAAGAGCAAGACCTGAACCTTGAGACCTAAGAAAAATGAGTGCCAGGTACCTCTGGATTGCCTTTCCTACAATTTGGGGTGGAAAGGACCCTAAAGCCCATCCCATCCCACGGGCAGGGACACCTCCCACTAGACCAGGAATGGATCCCAAAACCTGGCTGATCTCACAGCACAATCCCACTCATTTCTGACCAGATCAACATGCCCAAAGGCTCCTGGGGCTGAGGACAGGTGGAATTTCACTTCACTGCAGGCAATACCTGTGTGCTGAGGAAGACACAAAACCCCAGATGAAGAGAGGCAGGGCTGAAAAGTCCTGAGAAGAAGAAGGAAAAACTGAGAAGTGCCAAAACCAGCGCACGGGAATCCTGCCATGAGCATGGGACATCCCCACAGTGCCAAAACTGCTGCAGGAAACTGCAGCCACCAGCAAAAACCAGCCAGCAGCAAAACACAGCAACCACGTGCCAGGAGATTGTTTCAAAAGTGAAACTGCCAGAAGCCAAATCGCAGTTTTAAGGCACAATTTACACCGTAAATATTTGGGTTTCTAGCAAAAAGGGAGGGAGGAGAAATCCTACTCTGCTCCAAAAGAGCTGCTGGAAACAGGACATTGGAGGCAGAGCAATCTGCTGGTTTAATTAACCCACATGACAGAGGAAATGAATTTTTTTTTCTCTCACACTATTAAACACAAAAATATCCAAACTCCTGAGCTATGGAACAGAAATGATTAAAATCCCACTGCTCCAAGATTGTTTCCTCCCCATGCACAGCAATTCCCAGCAGGAACACGTCCTGTGGAGGAATCTTGAGTTCCTCAAGTTCACAGGGGAAACTTCAATGACTTTCACAATCTGAAAGCGTCTTATAATCAAAATTGATTTCATTAAACCAGTGGCAATCTGTTGGCAGCCTGAGAGCCCAGACAGGGAAACACCAATTAAAACAAAGCTGGCAAAACACATTAAAAATTAATTGACTTCTTGATTTTTATCAAAATTGAAAAAAGGCTCAATCCTACACCCAATGATACAGCCCTGAATGGCAGCAATTAAAGTTCCTCCTTCCAATTACAGCTTTTTACAGCATTTTAATCAATTTTTGTACAGCAAATGAGCGTAGAGTTTAACCCTAAATCGAATCCGCATGGTGTTGTAGGGTGAAAATCATAATCCTGGAGCATGACATGCAAGAATAATACTTAGATAAACTAAACAAAATGACAGGAATGTTCCTGTAGATCATTTCTGACTTGTATTTTAGGCCACTGGAGGCGAATTCATAACCAGATTTGGGACTTGCCTATCAACGTGACCTCACCTATGTAAATATTTATTCAAACATTTGGGCACATTGCAGGGGATTCTAGATTAGAAACCAAAGGAAATGACTATAAAAGGAAAACCATGCTGGCAGTTTCTGTTTAAAAACTGCAAACCCTTAAAGACTTCCCCTTACAGCTGGGCTGTAACATCCAGAGAAACTCCAAAGCTGTTGTTTGATTTATTCCTACCTTTCATAAAATCCCAAGCTATCAATCCTGAATGGCCTTGACTCAAAAGCCTGATAGATAAATTTTCATTGTTGGGTTGCTTAAGTAGCTCAGCATCACAGGGATGGGGCTGGAATGAGAATTAGCAGATTAAAAAAACACCAAAAAATGAACTAAAATTGTTAGATGGGCAGCTTTCTCTTCTTTCAGCACAGCACAAACACCTTCTGCTGTCAGGATCAGAGAGCTGGACTGGAATGCACAGCAGGTTTATTCAAACACAGCTGGCACAGTGCCCTCTCCTCCAGGCCTCACCTCAGCATTCCCATTTCCAGAGCCTCACATGAGGCTCCTCAGGACTCTCCACCATTATCTTCTGACCTTTCCCTTTTTTTTCCCCATTTTTTTGGTGTCTTTCTAAGTTAATCAGTAACCAGAGACTTCTGCCAGCACTTGGTGCTGCTGATTTCAAGGTCCTGAGCCCCATGGAGCCACTTCCCTGTTGTTCTCTCCTTCCCCATTCCAGTTCCCCAGCCTTTCCCTGCGCTGGGAATAAAAAATAAAAATAAAAAGGTGTATTTTACATCCTAAAACACTGGCTCAGCAGCTGCAGAACCCAATTATTCCATGCAGAAAAAGCTCTTACCCACAGCTACACATCATGTGGGACAAGTCTTGCCATGTCCCCGTTCAGGAGGTGGAGGGAAATAAAGAGAGACATTTTTTATGAGACAGTTACTGAGCTGTAATTTCCCACATCCGTTAACAACTGCAAACAAGCCCAGGCAGGGGAAGGTACTATCTATTACCATAATTATTTTTAAAACCTTCACCCCACAGGGTTAGGAAAAACCCAATGATTTACAGCAAAGCCATAACTATAAAACTGCAGATGGGAGCTGAGCTATTTTGCCCTTGTCTAATGCTGAGATCTCATTAAACTACGTGCTTAAACCTTAAATATTTGAGAGTAAATGGTAGTTAAAATAGGGAAATCATTCTCATTAAGCAGACAGCCTTTCCTCTGCTCAGCTTCCCAGCTCATCATTTGTTATTTGATCATTTGTAGAGTTTGACACTGCTCCATCTTCCAGCCTGGACAGCCCCAAAATTCCTAAATAAAGGGAAGAGGGCAAGAAAAAAAAAAAAGCACTCAAGCGATTTTTAAACCTTAAAAAGAAGGTGATGAGAGAACCAAATTTTTTTTTCTTTTGTAAGTTCAATCACCTTGAAGGATGATCCTTTGGCCAAAGTCATTCAGTGAGACAACAGGCAGCAACTTTTCTTTATTCTTTCTAAATCTACTTCTTTGACCTCTACTTGCTCTGCATTATTATAATTATCATTATTATCATTGTATCTCCAAGAAACTAACTTTTATGAACGCTTGCACTACACACCCCACATCTAATTTTCTCTCTGAAATATTCTTGCCTTTCAGAAGTTACTGCAGCAAACCAGAGTATTAATAATTATTTTTGCTTACTCCTTTCTCAAGCCACCCACAAAATCCAAAGCAACGGCTGCCAACCTATCCAGGCTAAAACTGGAAGCTGGAAGAGGAAGTGACATAAGAGAAAAGTAGAATTTATGCAAAATGTTGGTGATATGAAAGCTCAGAAATCTTCATAAATTAGCAGTATGCAGTAATTGAAGCTGCTTGAATCATGCTCTTCCATCCTTCCACTTCAATGGGATATGGCAGGAAGTAATTAATGGAGACAGGCTCCCTTGCATATAGCTGGAAATAATTAATTGGGCATCTCATTTCTGGTATTGGCTGTTTGGAAAAACAAATTTCTCCCCACATAGAACAGTTTGTTTCACATGTAACCCCAGGGATCAGCTGTTCTTTATTCTTTAAATATACATAAAGAAATTTAATGGGAGCCCATATGGAAAATTTAACCTTCACAAAGGCTTCGCTACGTGCGTAGATGAAGTGTTTCGCAGAGTATTTGATGTTTTTAAAAAATTAAAATAAATTAAGACATACAACCCCCCCATTCAAATAGAGACTAAAATGTAGTATTAGGTACTAGGGATTAAGTAAGAGCATAAATTTTCAGTTCTTCTCCCTCATTTTCTACTCAAAATTACAAAACCCGCTTAGAATAAAACCTGTTCCTCATTATTTCTTTTTTTTTTTTTGCTGTATGCACACAGTTCATGTTCTTTTGAACAGTTTTACCTAAAATTTAAAACTTGAAACTAATTAGGTCCTCAATTTATTTTTTGTAGGAGTAAAGGCCATGAAGAACACTTAGGATTCCATTATGAATAACAGATGCGAGACGGATACATTTATAAACCACTAAATTTAGTAAGATTTGTGGAGAGTTCTGCTGAACCTTTCAAAATTAAAATCCTCCCTTTACTTTGCCACTGAATCCATCAGAGCGAGTTCTGAGGAAGCAAAATACAAAAGGCCAATGAGTTTTCCACGGATCTAACATTAATGCATGCCATGGATGGAATTTCAAGATGCCCAACAAAGCAGGCAATATCCACGGGGCACATTAACTAAATGCAAACATTCCCTGTGTTAGTTGTTAATACCCTCAGCTTGCCATCTTGTGCAGGGCACGCTACAAAATTAATGAAAGAAATCAGATCCCCCTTTCACCCTGGATCCCGCAACCTCGGAATAATGTGTTTAAAAACACCACTCAGATACTTCCCCAATTGTTTGGGCTGCTCGGTTCCCACAAGGAAACTCAGCTTACACAAAGGCAGAGCCCCGGCACCTTCCCTCCCGGGCACAAAAGAGCCAGATGGCCTCAATGAACTGCTCAGGGCTCCTGTTCCTGCAGGAAAAGCTGGGAATACTTTGGGACACATGGACATTTCCACCCGTGTTCCATGGACGTTTCCACCCGTGTTCCTCCGATGCCCAGGAACAACGAACTGGCCTAGCTGTGCCCCACCTGAAATCAGACAAAAACCGCCCGAAACAGGGCTCAGCATTTTTTATGAAGCCGTCAAACCTCAATATTCAAAGAGATTGTGTTAATTGAAAGGGGGCAGAACAGCTGACACTGCGAGGAGAGCCCGAGTCGCTTCCCAAGCCTGGCAGCGGTTCCCGATGCCGAGCCCAGGGCCTGGATTTTCCAGGAGCCCTTCCAGGTTTAGCAGGGCAGCAGCTGCCACCCCTGTGCCCCGTGAGTGTCTGGGCACTGCCAGAGCTTTTCCAGGAAGGATTGGGACTCTTGGATCTGGGGGAGCAGCTGGAGGAACACCCTCTCTGACAGGAAATTCCCAACATTTCTCCCCATCGCCCCGGCAGGTTCCCTCACACCCAGCTGGAGCTGCTTTGCCACACAAGGACAAACTCCTCGTCCTTCCCCACAGTTACGAAACGCGTGCCTTGTGCCACACCAAAAGCTGCGTGGCAGCACCACATCCTAAAGGCAGAGGAAGCTGCAATTCCAACGTTTGTCATCCGCACCCCACGGAATATCCCCATCACCAGCGTGCCCGGGAAAGCGGCGAGGTGGCACAGCAGCGAGTGCCACAACGCCAGCTTCGCCGCCTTGCCACCAGGGCAGGGACAGCGCGCTCCTCATGGCATAAACTCCACACAATTCCCGAACACCGTGCTCGGGCTCGCTCCCTGGACAGGGAATTACCGAAAGCACATTTTACACGCGCACACACTTCAGGATCCTCCGGCAGCACTGCTGTTTCACCTCTGCCGATGAGCCCGGCTCTGTCCGGGGGAGAAGGCAGCCCGCTGCCAAAATCACATCACACCACACTCGGCTGTAACAAAAGATGACTCCGGGGAGTTTGTGCTCATCATCGCTATTCCACGCACGTCAGAGCCACCTCCAACAGCCTTTCCTTCAATCAAACCTCTACTACTGCAAAGGGCAGAGGGGCTGGAGACACATTTGTGCCGTGCTGAGCGCGGAAGGGGTAAGGAGGCATAAAGGGAAGGGAGGATTACACAGCCCTTTTTTAGAGACATCCGCCCCCCTCCAAAAAGCAAGGAAATCCCCCTCCCCACAATGTGCAAGACAACCACACAAACCTGGTGGGTGAGAACACATCCACGCACTGGACCA
>VZRH01007005.1:86394-130325 GCA_013397555.1 Urocynchramus pylzowi | reverse complement strand
ATATTTTTAAAATAAAAAATATTTTAATCAAAATTATTTAATCCAAGGGTAATAAAATAATTTAATAAAAGTATTAAATAAGATAATTAAATAAAATTATTTAATCAAAGTGATTTTAACAAAAATAAATTTATTTTTAATAAAAAATTAAATCAAAATTATTTAATCAAAGTGTAATTAAAATTATTTAATCAAAGTTATTTAATCAAAGTGTTGTTGGAGCAATCTGGGATAGCGGGAAGTGTCCCTGGCCATAGGATGAGATGCCCCTTAAAGTCCCTTCCAACACAAACCATCCTGGGATTCTTCTAAAGGATGAAATTGACCCTCACGCGTTCCCCAATTCCCTTCACACCTCGCAGTCCAAACGGAAACAAACCAGGATTTTGCCAATAATTAAACCGAGAGTAGAGTTTGCCAAGGTAGCTTTTTGTTGGGATAAAACCCCAAAGCATCTCGCTTCTTCCTCTGCCCCGTTTCTGTAAATTGCCATTTTGCTGCCACTGACAGCCCTGCAGACCTCGAGCTGCCAGCAGAAGTTCACATTTCAGCAATTAAAAGCCGTGCCTGGGCTGTTTGCTGCCAGCTGTGGGGTGGAAATCACAAAATCCATCAACCAGCCCCAGAGAGCGCCAGAGCCGGCACGAGAATCGAACACAAGATGAATTAACGAGCCACAAAACCCCCAAACTGAAATTCTGACTGAAAAACTCTACATTGCAGCCACAAGCATTCCAGGTTTTCCAGCAGCTCCCGCGCCCTCTGGACTTTTGTTGCTGTGCTATAAATGTTTTGTTTTGCCACTTCTTCCAAGGATCAGCTGGAATCAATGACAGAACCCCAACCTGCTTAACCCAAAGTTAACAATTTCAGCCTTTCTGCGTCCCACTCTTACATCCAGCTCGGTGAAAAAGCAAAATTAATGACAAATATTAAATATAACCATGACACTGCTTTAAATTTAAGAGGTACAAACCACTCTGTTAGTATTTTATCCAAAATTTTACATTTCAGGCCTAGAAAAAACTCTCACCTTTATCTTCCCCTCTGTCATGATGTGCTTGAGTTGAGCCACAGATTTTTTGACCCAAAATCTCAAAATCTGTGAGTTGTGGAAATGAGGTACCAGCATAGGTGTTGCAGTACCTGTAGCTAATGGGGCTGATTAATTAATTAAAAATACTTAATGAATACTCCATGAAAACTGAGGCTGAGTCTCCTGAACAGAGGTAAATAAGAAGCACCAGAGAAATAATATTTTTGATACTACAGAAATGTGTAGCTTATAAAAAGCTGTGTAGCCAATAATGATATTATCAATAACACTATCTCTATTACAGCTTTTAAATTTCTATTAATTTTGTATTAGGAAAAGATAAAATAAATGTAAAATAAGGAAGATGATGCTCACTGCCACCAACCAATTAATTATTTGTCATTTTACTGCAATATAAAATGTGTCACTGTCTATTAGCTACAAACTGTGTAGCTAATAATTCTAACAATATCAATATCACTATATTATGGCTTTTAAATTTCTATTAGTTTTATATTAGGGAGAGATAAATAAATATAAAATAAGAAGGATGCTAGTTTCTCCCACGTATTTATTTATTTGTCATTTTTCTGCAATATAAAATGTGTCACTCTCTATTAGCTACAAACTAATAATTAGCTGCAAGCTAATAATTCTAATATTATTATTAATATATATATTAAGATATATTGTATAAAATTATTATATCACTATCTCTGTTATGGATTTTAGGTTCTATTAATTTTATACTTATGGGAAGATAAAATAAATGTAAAACAAGAAGGATGCTGCTCTCTCCCACCAACCAATTCGTTATTTATTTGTCATTTTACTGCAATATAAATGTGGAACTGTGGCTCCTGTGAAGTTGTGTTTCCCTGTTGGCAGCTTGGGTCCAGACCCTGGAATTGTGGAGGGAAATGAGGAGGTTCCAGAGCCCACAAATTTTTAAAATATAGTAATATATATCTAAAACAAAATAGAAGTTTTAAAGCAGTAGCTAGTTCTTCATTTTCTCTTTCATAAGTTTAAATAGTATTTTATAATTAGTTAGAAAAGTCTGCATTGCAGACTTCAAATAATTAATTACCAAGTTAAAAGTAAAAATAATTTGTGTCATTTCTTAATTAGACAGTTTAACCTTAGAAGACCTAACTTATTAATTCAATACTACAGAACTCACAACCTATAAAACTGTAATATAATAAGTAAGAAATAATAAACATCCAAGTCCAAACACAAAATACCGTCTCAAACACTTTAATTCTAACTCTAACACAAACAAAAAAAAGAAGATAAAACCACAATAATTGAGCCAGCCCAGAGGCTTGAGCAAAATTATCCCAATTTCAGAGCTCATTCTGCACTCCAGCAGCTCTTCCTGGGGAGAAGCAGAACTTCAGCACCCACAGATTATTTTAAAAATCAGCAATGAAAACCTCACCAATATTCGAGGTATCAACTATTTCATTTTGGTTCTGCTGGCTTTTGGTCACTTGTGAGAGGAATGAAAAGTGATTTCTGAGCCAGGTTTGTGGATAAACTGGAGAATTTTCCGCTTGGAAAACTGGGAAAAGCATTCCTTGCTCAACAGCTCCTCCTCCTGCTGGCCCGTAGCGGGAAACCATCAGGGCATCATTTGTTATTATATTTTGGCTACAGAAACAAATAATCTGATACTGCAAACGTGAATTCATTGTCTGTTCAGCGCTCCAGTACGCAGGAGTTGTGGGTTATAAACAGAATAAACTTGGGAATTATTTTCCCAAAGCAGTATTCAGCTTTTCTAGGCAATTTTTGTGGTACCTAGAATGAAAATATAGTGAGACATTGGGGAAACTCTCACCATTTGCTAGTCTGAATAATACCAACATTTTTATCATTGTCATTTCTTGCTTGTGTTAAATAAAATTCAATATTTCTGATTGTAAGAAGCCTCATTTTGTTAATGTATTTACGAGCATAACTTAAAGAAAAATAGTAACAGTGAAAAACTCTTAAATTTCCTGTAGTTGCAAACTGAATTTACCATTATTTCACCCTGGGGATGAGCAGTGAGGACACAACACTGAGGGGTCCCCAAAAATCATTACAAGAAACATTTAATTTGTTAGAAATTTCCTCTTAAAAATACTCCCAAAATCTGCAGGGTGTCTGTTCTATAATATTCTCTGGGATGCTAAATGCTAAAATTTGTTGCTGTTTGCTGAGTTTTGCTGCCCAGTTAAAAGGTTTTCTCAGGATTTTCAGGTTCAAATACTTTTATTGGCATAAATCAGATGTGCACGGTAATGTGACTCATTAAATATTAGTCCTTGAAAATATTAAAGCAAAATATTCCCCAAAACCTGCGGATTCACCTCCCTTTTCCTCTGCTGAGCTAGAAAATCAGAATAGAAAGATCAGTACCAATAATAACAACTGTAAAAGTGGAGTTTTTCATGTCAGGACTGCAATGCAGTAAACGAAATCTTGTGCTTTTCTTTCCAGATAAGTGTAAAAATTGATTTTAGGATATTCAGGGTGACACAGGTGCAGCTCTCCAGAGGAATAACTGGGTGGCAGTCTCAGAACCTGCTTTGTACCTTAGTTTGGATAACAATAAATGAGGCTGAGTTCTCCTGACAGTGCTTTCATCTCTGTTGATATCAACATTTCCTGATATTATTGCCAGGATTTTACCTCACAGCAAACACCAGGAGTTGCAGGGAAATTCTGCCTCCCCCTGAGAAACCTCATCCAGCAATTCTGTTCTGCATCTCCCCTGAAGAGGAACATTTGCAGATGTGAAATGCAAACAGCAATTTTCCACACAAGTTGCTCCTTTCTCTTTTCCAGGATTCTCAATCCCAGGACATCTTCATGTGTAAAATCTGAATTTTATTTATTTCCCAGTGCCATCGAGTGACCTCGGTGTCAGTGGAAGGAGAGGAACAGGGAGATTTCTGACTGATGTTTTAATATCTTTTATTTAAACACAGAATTCTGCTGTGGAATGGTATGCACCAAAACACAGTGCAGTGTGTGAAATTATTATATTTATTATATATAATATGTACAATGAAATATATATAATATATACAATGAAATATATAAAATATATTTCACTACTGTGAAATTATTATATATAAAAGTGAAATTATTATCTATAAATCAGCAGTGAAATTATTATATAAATTATAAATATGAAGACATCTTGGTTAAATACCTGCAGGTGCCTGGGGTGGAAGTCCCATACCTGCCTTACTCAGGGAATATAATCCTTGATTATAAACATAGAATTTTCATTTTAAATATCAAATTTTCATTTTATACAATGTAAATTACACCTGAAATGAACATTATTTTAAAAAAAGAAAAATCTATCTCATTTCCCAACTAAACTATGGGATGTTGTTCATTAACTTTTACATCTCCTTATTCACTTTGAACATCAGAGCCAAACTACCTGGTGAAACATCAAGGAAAGATGCCAATATTAATTTCATGGAAAAGTTTAACCTGGGATGTATTTCAGAAGAAAATTCTGGTGTTTATCAGCTTACAGAGCCTTGAATTACCACGATTCTGGAATTGCCACCAAAATTTGGCTGCTGAAGTCACTGGGAGTCTTTGCTTGGTGGCCGCACGAGCCCCAAAATATTGATTAGGAATCCACCTCTCCAGGGCATGACATATTTTGGGAGACAGAGATTATCCCAAACAGATTTCCCCAGTCATTTTCCAGGTGTGAACTGCCTGAAAATTGGGAAATGACCGAGGTGCCACCAGAACACCCAGCAGGTAAAGCTGAAAATGCTCCTGACACCCAGAGCTGCTCCCTGAAGTGATCTTTGGCTAAACCAGCAGCACCACTGCAGAGTGCAGACACCAGGGAGTGTTTGTGGAGTACTGCTGGGGAATGAATGCCTCACAAACTCCCCACTTTCCCAGAGAACTCCAGGACACGCCAGGAAAATGGAAATAGGAGCTCAGCAATCTGAAATTGCTCTGCAAACTGGCAGCGTTCTCACAAACCTTCCTCAGATCTGGGCACAAATTGATAAAAAGCAGCAGCAAAGCAATCTTAATTTTCTTCTTCATTAATTTTTATACTGTTTAGCAGCTGTTTTGTGTCTGTGGTGCAGACTGTTTAATTTGCATTAAGCAAAGGGCTGCAAAATTGATTTATACATTTGAATGCCTCACATTTTCACTCTGAGGCACTTCTGGATGCAGAACATGACAGGCTTAAATTCAGGATTAAATCCTTAGGCCAGGTTTGTCCCAAAGCTGAGGTGAGAGGGGAGCTGAGGTTACAGGTGCCTTTTTTGGTGACTTCTCTGAGACTAAAATTAGCAGTGCCCTCAGCTGACTGCAGAGTGTAAAATCCAGATTTCACTCAGTGCCTTGGCTATTCCAGAGGTTCATTCCAGCCCTGATGCCTTCCTGTGACCAAATTCTTGATAAAACCCCAAAAGTGAAGCCTTCTGAGGCAGGATTGAGATAAATCAGTTCTGGGTTAATTTAGATTTCCTTGGGCAAGGCAGATGAATGGGCAGCACCAGAGCCCAGCCAGGGCTGCACCCAAGATGAACCAAAATGGCCCCAAAATGCACGGCTGCTCCCGGGGGCTCTCCCTGGGATCAGTTCTGCTCCATTTGCACCTTGGAGTTCATTGTCCCATTCCAGCTTTAGCCCAGGCACTCCCACCCTGCTTGTTTTTCTCTCTCCAGCCCACCTTGGTTGTGCTCCTGGGCCTGAGGTTTGGATCATTTGTCCTTGGTGCCCAGCTGGAGCAGGAATTGTTTTGTCTCCCTGCTCTGTGCAGGGAGCTCACCATTCCCTACTATGAAGCTCAGAACTTCACACTAAAGCAGCACAGAATCTGAAAAATAGAAAAGCTAAAACCTGAGGCATCAGTATAATGGCTTCTCCTGGGCAATATGTTGGGTGTGATAGGAATGGCGTGGTTTGGCCCAAAATAGCAGCCTGGGCTGGAGCCTTCAGCTGTCAGAAGTGTCTCTCCTCCTCCCCACGTGGTGAGATCTCTTTCCACAGCACCATCTGCTTCCACAGGATGCAGATTTACTGCACTGGAGCTGGGATTGAATGGGGGAAATTGTCTGACTGCCATTTAATTTTATGACTTTGCTTGAATTTCCAATTCCCACATCACTCCTCAGTCTCCTGAGGCACCAGAAGCTGCCACCAGATGTGGGAATGAGCTTCAAACATCTGTGGGCTTCCCTGCTGCTGCTTCCAGCTCCTTTCTGCACGTGCCTGTGGAAAAAGCTGATGGGAGCAAGATGATCCTAAATCCACTTTTCCTCCCTGCCTGCCTCAGCGCTTTCAGCATTCCCAGCTCCCAGAATGTGCCACATTCCCAGTTTCTGTTTGGGAAAATGGGGAGTGACTGGCAGCTCCTTCAGCTGGTGGAAAAGGAGCAAAAAAAGGAGGAGCAGTGGAAGGGCTGGGAGGTAATTCCATGGATCCCTCTGCTGTTTATCTGTTGGATGAAGGGATTTATTTATAGCTCGTGACTTCTCCAAAAACATTGTTCTGTGCTGACCTTCCCGCTCAAATTGGAAGTCAGGAGAGCAGCTCTGCCAAGTAAATGAAACAACTTTAAAATACAGGGGGAAAGCTTCTTGTTGTGTTGTGAGTCCACTGTTAGTGCCGTGCCTCATGATTTTTTTGCCTTATTATCAACTCTGGTCACTGTGGAGAGCTGGGATTCTCCAGAACAACCAGGAAACCTGGGATGTGGAGAGAAATTCACCTCAAGTTCACTTAATAAGGGAGGTGAAGACACACAAGCAGCAACCTGATCAACTGCTGACACCAGCAGCTCCTGATCCTGGGGCTCTGGCTCCCAGCAGCCCATTCCCAATCCATTAGTAATGCCCCACAAATAAGGGGCAGGGATTTGCACTTTTCTTGGCTGGCAGAATCAGTCACTGCTTCTTCAAAAGCCATGGAAAGTAGGAACCAGGCTTATTGTCCTCTCTGGAGCCTGCTGAGTGTCCAACCCAGTCCAGCTCCGGGCTGGGCTTAGTCTCGTGAGGGGTTTGCAGCAGAGGGAATCCTGCCCTGGCCTGGACTCCATCCCTGCCCTCCCAAACACCTCCCAAGAGCTGGGATGAGCGGGTTTGGCAGCAGGGAAAAGGTGGAGCTGTCCCGGGGTGTGGTTAATGTCCCCTCAGAGTGGTTAATACCCCTCAGAGTGGTTATTGCCCCTCAGAGTGGTTAAAGTCCCCTCAGAGTGGTTAATGTCCCCTCAGAGTAGTTAGTGCCCCTCAGAGTGGTTAATGTCCTCTCAGAGTAGTTAGTCCCCTCAGAGTAGTTAGTCCCCTCAGAGTGGTTAATGTCCCCTCAGAGTGGTTAATGTCCCCTCAGAGTAGTTAGTGCCCCTCAGAGTGGTTAATGTCCTCTCAGAGTAGTTAGTCCCCTCAGAGTAGTTAGTCCCCTCAGAGTGGTTAATGTCCCCTCAGAGTGGTTAATGTCCCCTCAGAGTAGTTAGTGCCCCTCAGAGTGGTTCATCCCCTCAGAGAGGTTAATGTCCCCTCAGAGTGTTAGTCCCCTCAGAGCAGTTAGTCCCCTCAGAGAGGTTCATGTCCCCTCAGAATAGTTAGTCCTCTCAGAGTAGTTAGTCCCCTCAGAGTAGTTAGTGCCCCTCAGAGTGGTTAGTGCCCCTCAGAGAGGTTAGTGTCCCCTCAGAGTGGTTAATGTCCCCTCAGAGAGGTTCATCCCCTCACTCTCCAGGGCTGCAGTTCTGTTGTAGCAGAATGCTTTGGCACCTGGATATCTCAGGAATCCAAGAGTGTGGATTCCCACCCCGTTCCCTGTCCCAAAGCTGAGGATCCTCTGCACCACAGTGGCACTGCAGATGCTCGGGGGTCTCATGTGCTGCTCCCCAGGAGTCAGGGAGGAAATCTCGGCAGTACCTGGAAGTGCTGCTGTTTGCTAACATTCCCAGATGAAGGGGAAGGGGGAATCTGAGCTGAGATGAAAGCTATGGAGCCAGAGAGAGGACAGCATGTCTCTCCCACTCACACATTCCCCAGACTCAGTATTTTTTTGTACATTCAAACTGGTACCTGCAGCAAAATTCAGAAACAACACATGGAATGATGTTAGTCATAGGACTAGAATTGTGCAAGATTATTTAATTTTCACAAGCTTTCATCTGGTTGTTTTTCTTGGTATTANCTTCCGATCTGAGGATCCTCTGCACCACAGTGGCACTGCAGATGCTCGGGGGTCTCATGTGCTGCTCCCCAGGAGTCAGGGAGGAAATCTCGGCAGTACCTGGAAGTGCTGCTGTTTGCTGGAGGGGTGATCCAGGAATTCCCTGTGTCCTGAGGAGGGGAAGGCTCTGCTCCCATCCCACTCTCTGGATTCCCCTTTTCCCCCTGGTTCCTCCCATTCTGGCGCTGAGGTGGCTCAGGGAGTCCAGACCTGACCTGCTACAAAAAGGGGCACCAACCCCTCTCTCCTGTGCCACCAGAAGTGACAGCAGGAAGCAGCACAGCCCTTCCTCCACAGGCTCTCACAAAATCCCAGAATGGTTTGGGTTGAAGGGACCCCAAAACCCACCCAGTGACACCAGGGACACATCCCACTGTCCCAGGCTGCTCCAAGCCCCATCCAGCCTGGCCTTGGACACTTCCAGGGGTCCAGGGGCAGCCACAGCTTCTCTGGGAATTCCACTCCAGTCCCTCCCCACCCTCACAGGGAAGGATTTTTCTACTTCAACTTCTGAGCATAAGAAATGTGCCTGAGGACAGGGAGCTCAGCTGAGCAGAAACACCTTAATGAGAGAATTAATCCTGGGCTTTGGAAGCAAAACCAGAGAACTGCATGCACATCGAGCAGTTTCTCCTTTCTGCTCCTCGCTGTAATGGGAAAAGCAAAGGAGTCAAGAAACAATTTCCCAGCTTGGCTGAGCATTAAGGATCAGCACTTTGTGTGTAACAAATACGTGCTGCTGTGGATTTGTAACGGAACAGGAGGTGGCTGAGGCACTTCTGTGAGAGGAGCTGGGCCAGCAGCCAAAATTTGGGTTCTGCTGGTTATGTTCCCAAGCAGGAGCAACAGGAATTAATTCCTGACTTGATGTATGTGAGGACAGAAAAGCAAAACACAGCATAATGTGCAGGATCTGCCTGCAGATTCACCCATCTTTCCTCGATTGTTTTTCTTTATCTGGTCTGTGTAGAGGTGAAAATTCATAGAAATCTTGACTCACAGAAGTCCTTGGAAGTGGAGGGAGATGGATTTGCAGTCTGAGAAAGAAGACCCCACTCCTTCAGTGCCTTTTCAAGTGTTCCCTTCAGCAAGAGTTGCTTCAATCACACATGGAACAGCAGAACTATGGGGAAAAACACTAAATGTTGGAAATTAAAGAGAAATTAATACAAGAGAAGAGAAATGAATACATAAGAGAAATAAAAGAAATGAATACTAAAAGAGAAATGAATACAACCGACACCTAAATGCACAAATATTCTGTTCCTCTAGTAGTTATTATATATTATTTGGAACAATCTTGGGTATTTATCTTCCAAGTTTCTCGCTCTCAGGAGCATCTGCAGTGCTGGGGTGGAGGGAGAAGATGAAATGCAAGAGCTGGAGCTGCAGCAGTGGCAGTAAATGTTGCCTTGTGTGACCTTCAGCTCTGAGTCACCACAAAGAGCTCTCTCCCAAACAGTTTGGAGTCAGGAGTTGGGAAGATGTGAGGAAATTCAAGTGTCCTTGTCCAGGGAATTTGATGGCAGCTCAGAAAGGCCTCTGACCCCAATAAATCGGGTCCTTAAATGTCTGAGAAGTCTTACAGGGACAAATATCGAGGCAGAAGGGGCAATAAAAAAAAAAAAAAAAGTCAGTCAGACAGAGCCTCTCTGAAGGAGCAAGAAACCCTCATTTTAAATGAAAATAGATTTTAAACGTTGGCTAAGTTATATTGGGGTGGAATAATGCAGATTTGGAAAAGCTGCCATTTCTCAAGCTGCTCCATTACTTCCTTAAGGTTCACTTATTCCTCTCTGGTACCAGGAGACATTTAATGAAGTGCTGGGGCTTAAAATGGCTTTTCCAAATAGCCAAGTTCTGCTGAACAATCTGAAATGGAAAGGTTTTTAACCGAGACCCTGCTCTAGAAATATTTCAGCACAGAAATAGTCCCAGTGACCTTCAGCCTGTGTCCTCCTCCACACAATTCTGGATTCTTGGGAATGTGGGGAATCAGGGGGGCTGGTTGGGAGGGATGTGGAATTTGTACAGCCCAGTACATAAATTTCAAAAATGGGAAAATCCAAGTGAGTAATTCTTTCCAAACTCCTGCATTGCTGTTCAATACTAGCTCCTCTCACAAAATATATTTTGACAGCAATTTGCTCCATTATTTAATCATTCATAGCTGTGTGTTTAAAGAATAAATAGTGTAATTTCCCCCTTGAGCTGTATTTTGGTGTGTTTAACTCCATCAAAGTTGTAAAAGAACATGGTGTAAAGGTGTAAATATTTTGGATTTTTCCTCAGTGCCAGAATTTCAGAGGCTGTGGATCAATCATTTCTTAATTGGACAGTTTATCCTTAAAAGGCCTTGTAGAGAGAGAGACAGGGCTCCATTTTTAGTTTGTTAGAGTGAAGTGCTGTAGAACTCAGGGTTTGTGAGACTGTGACATGGATAAGAACTAACAAACATCTGAGTCCAAACAAGAAATTCCATCTCACACATTTAATCCCGACCCTGGAAAAAAAGAAGTTAAGATTCGACACCTGGGAGAGTTCCACTGGAGAGGTTGGCAGTAAATAAAATAAATAAAATCTGGCACCTGCAGATCTCTGTCCTGAGGTGGGGTTTAGCCCTGAGCTGAAGTTATCCATCACTTGATCACTAGGGCTGCGTTTTCCAGGAAATCTCCACCCCTCTCTGGTGATTTAATGAGTCTGGGAGCTTACATTTAGATTTAGAGGAGTGGCAACACCTCACTTTTTTTTTTTTTTTTTTTTTTTTTTTTTTTTTTTTTTTCCAGGAGTGAAAATGTCCTCATTTCAGATGGGATGAGGAGATGGGATGAAAGCCTTTCATAATTCTGAAAGGAATTGCTCTTTTTAGGCCAGTCTGTTATTAATCATACAGATGGATATGTACAAAAGAAGACATTTTTACATCTACACTAAAATTCTGAAAATTTCACAGTGACAAACGGCTCTTAATAAGAGCAGGATATAAAGGGGGAGAAAGAAAAGAGAAATGTTAAAAGTGATCCCTGTGGCAGCTCTGAGGGGGCCGAGGCAGAACAAAGATTAAAACTGCAAAATTCCAGTTCTTATTAATTAATTTACCAAATAACTGCATCATATTTAACAAAGAGTCCACTTTTTAGGTGTGTAGAGAGAAATAACTCCCCTCTGGGAGTGCTTGATTTCATTGCAAATAAATCTGCACAACAGAAACCTCTGTTTTGCAAAGTGTGAAAGAGTTTCCAGAAGACAGCAATGAAACCTGGGAAACTTCACACAAAGCAGGATTTTATGGGAATAAATAACTGACCAGGAAAAATTTCCCCACAGAAGAAATACCCACTATTACACTGAAAAGAAATTCTTGTTTCTTACAGAAAAGAGAAAGAAATTCCTGTTTCTTTCTCTGGACCACGGTCCCAGAAAAACTAGGACATGTGTAAAAGAAATATCTAAATAAAGAGGATTCGTATCCAGGGAAAGGTCTGAACCTCTGTCAAAATAATACAAATAAAGCAGCAGCAGCACTGATTATGTTGGCAGGGCAGAAATGCAGAAGATTTGCTTTCTACAAGAAAATACATCAAGATTAAGAAAATTCTACAAGAAAAATCAAGGATTTCTTAATCAAGATTAAGAAAAATCTGCCTCAAAATCTCATTCTCAATTAATCAGTTTTGTCACCCAGAAATAAAAGAGAAGGTGGATCCACTTTCCTGAGAGGTATTGCCACCAAGTATAGCCAGAGCTGACTGAAAGGAGCTGAAGGTTCCAAATTTGTGGGGCCTGGAGAACAAGAAATATAAAATAGTTTAGCAAAAGATGTATTTCTGTGTATTTTAGCCTCCCCCATGTGAGGGACACCTTCCATTATCCCAGGTTGTTCCAACCTGGCCTTGAATACTTCCAAATGTACTTTATTTACTTCAAAATCCTGTTTATAAAATCTCCCATAGCATTTGACGGGCCTGTGCTTCTTATGACTACAAAAATTTTCTCTTCAGGTGTAAAACTGTTATAAAAATGCTGCTATTTCTTTACTAGAAGCAAATAAAATTTCTTTCTTACTGCTTCAGTCAATTCTTGTAGATCTTCTGCTGAAGATCTACAAGATAGCAAGGGTGGTATCACCCCTGATTTAAAGTAAAAATACAGAATTATCCTAGAAATTAGATAACAGCATGGTCAGAACTTGGTCTCAAGAATTCCCTGTTTAATCAGCTCCTAGTCCCAGCTCTGCCATTCTGATTTTTAACCTGTTTTAGGCAGCTTTTCCTTCCCAGTTAATTTGTTCTGCCCCTGAAAGCAGAGCAGGTATCAGGTGAGTGATACCCCAGCCTGGGCAGCACGGGGGAAGAACTGAGGGGGGTAAATATTGGTGCCAGCTCGGAGAAAGCAGAGCCCAGCTGAGCAGGTGTTGCCTTTTCTCCAACTTGGAAATGAAACTTGAGATAATTTTAGTAAGGGGGTAATAGAAAAGGGGATCTTTATTTGAAGGCTTTCGGGGCAGTTCTGGGTTTCGCCGCTGCCCTAATTCCCTGGCCAGCTTTTATAGGACACTCATTTGTGACAGTGTCAGTGTCACCCTCGAGCTGAAATAGGCTGTGCCACATCCTCTGGGCCAATTCTTTGCATATTCCATGCACATCCCTGTGCTTTTGCAGATCCCAGCTCCATGCTCTCACTTGGTTAATGACCTGTCTTGATGCAGAGCTGAGGAAGCTCCTGGACTGGTCTGGCGGGTGTGGGGAGCTGTGGGAAATGGGGTGACTCTGGCAGGCAGCAATGTCCTAATTAAACTCTGGGATTTGCATCCCAAACAGCAGCAAGTCAGTCCCAGCAGTGCAGCCCAGATAAATTCCTGATCGAGTCCCAGAAATTCCTTATCCAGTTTCTGTGAGGTGTCCTTGTCTTAGGCTGCAATGCAGGATGAAACCAGAGGTGTGTGTTCTACACCAGCTGTTGAAACCAGGTGGAGCAGTGTTCTTTAGTTCTTTATCTCTTCCATGGCCCCTCCCTCACAACTCCAGGGGGACATCCGCTGTTAATGGGCCAGCTGTTAGAACCAGGTGGGACAGTTCTCTTCTGCTCACTGGGCAGTTTTTCCTTTATCTCTCCCCCAGCCCACCCTCCCTCCAGGAGATCTCTGCTGTCCATGGCCACTGAGTGTCCCTGCAGGGCTGATCAAATTCCAGCATCCCATGGGAGAGGCTCTGCCCAGGGGAGGAGCCAAGCATTCCTACCTGGATCCAATCTGGCACCTGGAGCACCCCAGCAGCCTTTGCCCCCTGNTGGGCAGCACCAGAGCCCAGCCAGGGCTGCACCCAAGATGACCCAAAATGGCCCCAAAATGCACGGCCGCTCCCGGGGGCTCTCCCTGGGATCAGTTCTGCTCCATTTGCACCTTGGAGTTCATTGTCCCATTCCAGCTTTAGCCCAGGCAGTCCCACCCTGCTTGTTTTTCTCTCTCCAGCCCACGTTGGTTGTGCTCTTGGGCCTGAGGTTTGGATCATTTGTCCTTGGTGCCCAGCTGGAGCAGGAATTGTTTTGTCTCCCTGCTCTGTGCAGAGAGCTCAGCATCCCCTGATATGAACCCAGACCCACACACTAAAGCAGCACAGAGTCTGAAGCATATAAAAGCTAAACCTGAAGCGTCACTTCCACCCAAACCATCCCAGCATTCTGTGAGAAGCACAGTCAGGTGCTGCTAGCTTAGCTAGAGTTGTAGGGCCTAAATAACATTTTATTTTTTATTTTCTAATATCTCCACCTGTCTGCAACATCCCACCCCAGCTCTCCAGACTCCACTGAAATGCATGACTGAGAAAGTCTGGTTGGAAGCAGAACCTCCTGAGGGACAACGGCTGGACATGGAGAATTTGGTTGAAAGGTTGAAAATTGAGCATTTTGACTGCTGCTGCCTGGGGCAGTCCTTCCCCATTGCTGGATTTTCTAGGGGAAAGGGCCAGTTCTTAAACAGAAAACTTGATTTTGTTGGGAAAGATGAAGGGGAAAAGCAAAAGATTGAGGGAGTAGGGCAGAGTTTGCTGGCAGGTGAGCTCAGGCTGTGCTTGGGAGGGGAGGGAGGGAAGGTGAGCTCAGACATGGCTTGTGGCACATCATCCCCATGCGAAGCTGATTCACATTTGGAAATGATCTGGCTGCAGGCAGATAGTTTAGAACACCATCTATTATGCAGATTCCTACCTCGTTTACTTGCCCAATTAGATCATTAAAATGCCTCCAGCATTCTCGGCCTGCTCTTATTTTGCAGTTTTTCTGAGGAAAACTCACCCTCTTTTCCTTACACAAACCTCGTCCCCAAATTCCCTCCACCCCGGGGTTTCTGGAAGAGGTTTGGGAGATGCAGAGATTGGGAGCTGTTTGAAAATGATTCTAATCAGAAGTTGCAAAAGAAGGTGGTGGCTTCACTGCAGACCTCCCTGTGCCGCATTTTTGTGGCTGCTTAACCCCATAATTCTGTGTAGACATTAAATTGTCCCTTGTAGGAGCTCAAAGCCCCACAGGGACAGAGGTGTTTTGGGAGGTTTGAAATCAGGGAAGGCATTAACTGTAAATATTTTTTGCCTGGTGTGCTCCTCCCTGCAGAGTCCTTGAGCTTGGGCTCGGCTCCAAGAACCAGGTGCTGTGTCCTGAGCGTGGTGCAGACAGAGCATAAATTATTGCATAAATCAGAGTCCTGTGGCCAGAGGAGATTTCAGCAGCCGAGGAGGAGGGCGGGGAGTAGAGGACACGCTCTGTAATTGAGGATCAGAGCTCCTGGCTCTGCCTCTCCATCCACACAGGAGCTGCTCCCTGCCAAGCTCCACAGCATCCCCTGGCCAGCTGTGTTGGGGCACGTGGACAGGTGAGTTCTGCTTTTTACACCCACAATTTTTCCTCAAAGTGATGCATTTGGTGGGAAGAGGCTCAGGTGTCACCTGGTTTAGTAAAAACTGTGTGTAATGGGCAGAAATGGGATGGCTAATAAGGATATTGCCACAAGTAATTGTTACTTTTTCAAACTACAGAGGCATTTGTTTTGCTCACCTGGCAGGAGGAAAAGAGGTGGGGGAAATATGGAAGCAAAATGTCACTAAGATCTCTGGGAAGTGAAATTTTTAGGGTAAAATCCCACTCTATTTGGAGCTATGGAGTTAATTGTATGTCATTTCTGAGGGATAAATTTCCTTCCACAGATCTTAACACCACCAGGAGTTCTTTACTTCCCAATTAAAAAGTGGGAAATCAGAGTTTTTGGTTTGTTTCCTCTTATTCACCAAAGGACAGAAAGTGTCAATAACTGAAACAGTCCTGTTTTCCCTTTTCCTCTCCAGTTCTGTGTCCTGCTGGTGCCATAATGCAACACTCTGTAATTACTAGCATTGATTTATTTCTTCTTTAAAAGAGATCTGTGTTTCTTATTATTTTACATCATTATATATATTATATACAATTTATTATTATTATTATTATTACATTCTGGCAACAGATCAATTCAATTCCTCCTGCTGCAGAAAAAGTTGAGTAACCTGGATGTAGTTAGANCAGTCCTGTTTTCCCTTTTCCTCTCCAGTTCTGTGTCCTGCTGGTGCCATAATGCAACACTCTGTAATTACTAGCATTGATTTATTTCTTCTTTAAAAGAGATCTGTGTTTCTTATTATTTTACATCATTATATATATTATATACAATTTATTATTATTATTATTATTATTTCATTCTGGCAACAGATCAATTCAATTCCTGCTGCAGAAAAAGTTGAGTAACCTGGATGTAGTTCCCTTTTATTGGAATTCTGTTTGTGTGGAGTTTTCCATGCTCTCAGTTTGCACCTGGAACTTCCAGCAGCGACTGGAGCACGAGACATAAAATCCAGTCTGCAGTGGTGGGAATCAGCCTTGTAGCAAATTCTGTGTAGAAATCCACAGGTGGGGAGGAGGAGGAGGAAGGAGAGAGGGTTTAAAGGGAGTTTTAATTAAGCTGCTCCAACAGAGCCTTGAGTAACCCAGTGCAGGGTGAAATTCTGGCAGAGCTCAGCCTGGGGAATGGAATTGCCACAGCCCGTGGATGAAATGAGCTCTCAGGGAGCCTCCTTGGTGAGGCTGGTGCAACTTGAGGTTCCCATTCCCATGATCCCTCATCCTTCATCCCACAGGGAGCTCTGGGGTCGGGGATGGATGTGAAGAGCACCCCGAGCTACCTGTACTGGCTCTTCTGCCAGTTCGAGCTGATCACCTGCAGTTACCTGATGGAGCCCTGGGAGAAGGTGCTCTTCTACTCCTTCAACCTGGCCATGCTGGGGCTGCTGCTCTACACCACCTATGTCTGCCTGGCCTTCCACGCCAGCTCAGCCTTCCAGCTCCTCTGCAGCTTCCTGGGAAACCCACGGGAAAATGCTCTTTCTGTGGTCAAGTAAAACCTCAGCCTGGATTTGGCATAAAAGAGTTTCCTTATCCCGTTTTCATCCAGGAGCAGCAAACTCTGCTTTATTCTCTCTTCGTGTTTTGCTCTGACAGCAAATTATTTTTGCTCCAATCAATCCCTGTTTTTACTATTTGATTCTTCAAGAGCTTTCAATTTTAAGGACCCACTGGAATTACAGAGCTGGGATTGGGACAGGAACAACCCCCCTGAAGAATTTGTTATTCCAGGAGAAAAGGAACAGCTCCCCTGAAAAATTTGTTATTCCAGGAGGAAAGGAACAACCCCCCCAAAGATTTTGTTACCCAGGGAAAGCTGCTCGGATATGGAAAGTTTTCATCTGGAGAAATGAGAATGAATTTGTTCTTGTCTGCCAGAAGAAGAGATGAGCACACAAAAATCCTGGACTAGTGGGAGCTGCTTCCCTGAGCTTGCTGTGTTTTTATAGAATGATTCCAGGATTTTTTCAGTCTCCTTGATTGTTTTATACAATGAATTACTTGGCTGGCTCATTATCATGATGCAAACTATGCCAGTGATTCATGTGAGGATGTGCTGCTGTGAAAATTTCTGATGAAATTCTCAGATTCTTGGGCTTTACAAAAACAGATAATTTTTGGTTTACTTTTGAAGATGAGTAAATCACATACATCATATAGAGAATCTAACACTACAGATTCACTTGTGGTAGGGTTTCAGTTGAAAATAAACCCCCTAAAATATAAAACTACAATGTCTCCTTTTTTCCCAACCCTTTACTCCCTCCTTTTCACCTTTTACACTCTCCCTGTTGAGCAGTGCCTGAACCATGAACCCCTGAGCTGTAAATAATGAGCTGGATTTGGCTGGGACTGCTTTTGTTCCAAATTCCAAGACTTTTTAGCCTCCAAACCATCAGATTCCTGTGCTGCCAGCTCCCTGAAGTGGGCAGGAGCTGCCCTGGGATGAGCTTGGCAATGAGAATCGGGGTTTGGAATCCTCAGGAGATGAAGGGAGCAGAGCAGGACACACAGGGTGACACAAATCCACATTTTCCAGCCACACTGAGGTGAGTTTTGGGACTTTTTCCAAGCTCCTGAATGTCCTCTCCTTCCAGAGGATGGGCTGTTGCTGTAGGTGGCAATCCAGGGACTTAGGGAATGAGGCTTGGTCACAGGAGGTGACAAAACAAAGTGAAGACATTAATTATGTCATTTGTCACCTCAGCTGCTTTCCCAGTTTATAATTATGGGGAAATAAGGCAGGAGATGAAAATCATTTCTCTGGGAAGATGAGGGCAGCTGTGCTCAGAGTCCCAAGTCTTTTAACAATGCCCAAGAATCTCTAAGTTTGTAAAAAAAAAATCTATTCAATACTTTCAAATTTGGATCCAATGGGAGGTTTTATTCAAGTAATATAATGGTTGAAGTAGTAATTAGTATAGATTTGCTTTCATGCTTAGTCTGCATATTATATTTACTGACATTTATCAATATAATTTATATTTACTGATGCTTAGGAACAAGAGGGAGCACACAATATTTTAATTATATCAATCATTAGACTATACATGCAGACAGTGAAATTTTCCAGCCTGTCAGTCTCTAATACAGAGAAATACAGGCAGTACTTTGCATTACAGGTGCAAAATCTGTATTTCTCAAGACTATGTAAATAAATATTGCTCAAGATGTGCCTGGGAGTGAGCCCAGGGCAGGAGCAGGTCACCCTCAGTCCCAGCAGGACTCTACAAGGACATCCTGAGCATTTCTGGGCATTCAGGAATGCCACAGCAGGCTGGAGGAACAGGAACTTTGCCCTGGTTGTGTTACTGCTGCCCTTGGGGTTTGGGGGTGCCTCCAGTGCCTGGTGCCTCTTTCACAATATCTGGGGTAGGATTTGGGGTAGGACTGCGGATAGGATTGGGATGGGATTGGGGTGGGGCTCTGCTCCCATCCCCAGATCCCAGCTGGGCTGGGGGAATGGGACAGAGCCAGGAAAACACCAAAATCCAGCAGAGAAAACAAGGGAACAAGTGGCAGCTGGAGGTCCCCAGAGTTCCTGATTCATTTTCCTCATCACCCCCTTTTCCCTGCCTGTGCCAAGACTCCAGGATTTAAAATATTTCATCCCATTTCAGTTCCCAGCACTGCCTGGGCAGGTTCCTGCTGGAAGCACCAGCAGCCTGGGGGGGAGGTCTGGATTTGTCAGGTCAGGCTCAACTGGCAACGGGATCAGGATCAGGATCAGACACAGCTAGAGCTGGGCCAGGGAGGTTTAGGGGGGAGAGCAGGGAAAGCTTCTTCCCCCAGAGGGTGCTGGGCACTGCCCAGGCTCCCCAGGGAATGGCCCAAGGCTGCCAGAACTCCAGGAGGGTTTGGACACCACTCCAGGGATGGTCAGGCTGGGATTTCTGGGGTGGAAAAGGCTCTTTCCATATTTCTCCAGATTTTAACAACCAGCTCCACAGGCTGCTCTGAGTGGCCACAACACTGAGGTTTTCCCACCTGATGCTCAACATTCCAAACCTAAATGAGTGAAAGAATGCATGGCTGGAGCAGGAAGTGTTCCAAGAGGAATGGGAAATGGAATATTCCCTGCACACCCTTCCCTGAGCACGCCAAGGTCAGCTGTGTCTGAAGTTTCTGTCCTGGCAGAAAGGAATGTAAGGATAACATTCAGCACCTTTCAGATCCCTGCCATGTGAAAAGGAAATATTCAAATTGCACAACTTAACCCACACTGGTTCAGCAAGAGTGGAAACTAAAGAACAAAAGAACAACCAGCTGCTAGAATCAAACTGCTCGTGCTGCTTGCCAGGAAACCTTTGATGTTTCCAGCCAGAACATCCTGGTGGATTCTCAGCAACCTCCTTAGGAGTGATTTTATTGTAGGACTTTCACACCTTATCTCCCATTAAACTTTAATTTTATTGATCCAAAGAGTTTGCACTTCCTAAAGGCACTAAAGATGGTTCTGTTCATGTGGCATTTTAGCCCCTCTGCTGCTGATCACTTCAGGAGTTTTTAGAAGCTTTCTAAGATAATTTCTTACTCCTTGTTACTGTCATTGTTTTGCACTCCAACAGCTGCACTTTGCTTTATTTCCAGCCACGTGTAATTGCAGTTCTTATCTTTGCTCTTCATTACCTGACCTGAAAATCCTGCTTGTAGGATGAACCTGTCAGCACTTCCTGGCCTCGGCATCCCACGGGACATTTCCATCTTGCAGGGATTGCTCAGAGCAGGGGGGAGTTTCCAGCAGACCTGTTTGCTTTTCCAGAGCTGACCCGAAATTCCTCTGTCCTGCTTGCCTGAAAGTTTCTGCTTCAGTTCCCTGCTCAGCTGAAACTGCTTCATGCAACAGTTGAGTTCCAGTCTCCCTGAGACAGGAAACTCCTCCTTCCTCTCCTGCTGACATTTCCAGTACAGAGCAGAGACACTGTATGAAATAGGATTTACTTTGATATTTTTCCAGGTATTTTTTCCAGGGATCAAGGTGTGAAGCACCATCCTCAGAGCACAAACCCTCAGCAGGGTGTGCAAACACCACCACAGCTTCAGGAGTTTCCTTCCATCTCACCAATCTCACTGACCAGAGATGACTTTAAAATTGGCTTTCAAAGCTGCTGGGGATTTGTGTTATCCAAAATGGTTTCATTTTAGGAAGTTGAATATTTAAATTGCACAAAATCCCTTCAGTTTCTTGCTTTACCGTCAGGCTTTGGTTTTGTCATGGAACTGAAACCCTGAAGCTTTAAACTTCATTTTCTCTTTCTGACTTGGCTTAACCAGGTTCCCATCTTGTATTTAGGAGGAAATACAGATTCTTTGTTCCATGATTATGTCCTGGAATGAGCTCCAGGAAACATTCCCAAATCCCTCTGGCTTTCCAGTTCCCACCACACCTTTTACCTGCAGCTGAAACCAATGGCCCAGAGTTGAGATCAATCTGCAGAAGGAGCAGTTTGCTGACATTAAATCCTCCAACACCAAGTTCAAAGCAGTTTTTGCCTTATTTTCCTTTAGCTCGGTGTTATTTTGAATTTAAATGTTAAGAACTGCACGGACACGAAGAGTTTTTCCTGAGTTTTCAGCCCCCTTTTCCTCGGAGCAGGGAGCAGCTCCTGGGGCCATGCAGGAACAGTGACACCAGGAGGATTTTCCCGTTCAGCACAGGCACATCCTGATTTTATCATGGATACTCTTGCAGGAGAATGGGAAGAGATGGGGTTGGATCCATCTCTGTCAGTCCCAGGGTGGAAATGGAGCCAGACTCTTCCCACTGGCATTCCAGTGAAATGATTCCAAATCCCAAAAATCCAACAGAAGGAATCTGTACCCTTGTCTAACTTTTTATGGAAAACTTCCTGACACAGTATTCCTCTGGAATTCCCTATTTTAAACTACTTCCAAGAGTAAGAGACTGAAATAACACTGATTTTGTTGCAAGTCAGTGTCTCAATTCCTCAGCTTGGAAGCTCCCAAAATTGGCCCAGGAGCTGTCCCTGGAGTGCAGCCAAGCTCAGGCACCTGGCCTGAGGTTAGAAGTGTTTTCCCATCAATATTTCACCTCAGCAATTTCCATCTGGGAAAATTTGGAGCTACATCAGGCCATCCACAAACAGATTTTTAAAGCAGTTAAAGGTGAAATCATTCACCTTAACACACAAGACTTTTATCTAGGAAAAAAAAATCAGAAAGGAGTGTTTGCACACCCCAATCCCCTTTTTCTGTTCATTTCTCCCCTCAGTTATCCAGCTTTTGTACTGTAAGCTCTGACTTATACAACACATTTTTTTTCACCATTTTCTCTGAGCAAAACGTAATTCCAACGTTCTGCACAGCTTCTCCCATGACTTCCAACTCAAAATTCATCAACATCTGTGTGGAAATGCATTGTTGGGCAGGTCTGACTTAAAATCCTGAAGGATTTCTGTTGTATAAAAGGAGCTTTTTGTGGCTTAACTCAGAGATTTTCAGGAAGAGCTGCAGGGCAAGAGGCAGCTTCTATCCATGACAATGAATGCCTTTGTTAGCTCCAGTGGCAGTGAGAATATTGGCAAATATTTAATTTGTTGGACACTCCCTGAACCCCTCTGAGCTCCCAAAGGGGCACTGGACACTTGAGAACCTACAAAGAGAACCAACTTTGGTTCTGGGGAGCTGCTCCAGCCAAAGAAATCCCACAAACCCAGGCAATCCTTGGATTCAAGGCTTCAGCAGCACAAGATCTTCCCAGGCAAAACTCCTGCTGAAAGATCCATGAAACTTTTCCAGGCTGGCAGCAGAGCAAGGAAGTGGGGAGAGGAAGAGGGAGATCTCCAGGGATAAACAGCACAGCAAATATCCAACATTCCTGGGAGACTCCAAAAAGGGAAAGAGGGAGGAGGAAAAGGATTGATGAAAACAGCACAGTTTAAACCCAGTTTTTATTACTTCCCCCATCACCATCCACCAACAGGGAGTTTATTATTCTGTCCTCTTTGGACTTGCAGAGTGCAACTGGATTTGAAAATGAAGGAAAAAATGATGAATGAAAATATCTCGAGAGGTTTTTAATCCTTTATAGCTGATTTATTAATAAATTGCTGTGCATGTTGCTTTTAATCCACTGATCCAGACATGGGATATAGTTCAATATTCATCACACTCCACAGGATTTTCCAATCTTTCTGATCAAGGGCTTTGCAGGGAAGTTTTCTTTGTGTAAGGGAACAGAAATTAGAGTCTTGAGCTTCCCCAAAATATGGATATAAGGAATAATCTACCAGTATAATAAAAGGCTTCAAACCATTGTGCCAAAAAATGGGGAAGCCTTCCCCATGTGAGAAATTAAAGCTGTAACAGTAGGTAGGGACTCTACCTAGAATCCAGCAAACTGGAATAAAATCTGTCCCTCTGGACATCCTTCCTTATCTTCTCCACTGCAGAAATTGCATGGAAAGATCCCTCGGGAATGGGAGGAACTTGTGGAATTTATATTGCAATGCTTCCACTAGAAATTGAATTTTAATTGCTGATTCTCTGGAATATCATCCATAAAATATGAATTCCAGGCCACCATTTTGGGGTGCAGTGGGAGTTTTGTCACTTTTCCTGGCCTTGTGATGGTTAATTATGGTCTGGGGAGCTTTTGCTCCCCAAGGGAATATTTCTTGGATGTAAGGCACTGTCCTTACTCTGTCAGCATTTCTGCTCCCTCCCCTCCAGTGGCATCCTCAGAAATGTGGAGATCTTCCAGCATTTCAGCCAGGCTGATCCGTGGAGCTCCATCATCATCTGTGTCACTCTCCACTGGAATATCTGCATCTAGAAACACACAGAAATCCCCCAAAAAACCAGCTAAGCACAGAAAACAAACCCCAAACCACAGAGCAACCCCAAGGGAAAATGGGGAAAAAAAATCAAAGTAACAACACCAAAACAACCAACAAACCACAAAAACCAAAAAAACCAAAAATTCCTCCTAAAAACTCAACAGTCCCTTCATGGAAAAAAATGGAATTCTGTATTAAATCCTTCAATTAAATTTTGGGTGCAGGAGGAAAGTTCATTTTCATGTTAAAGGCAAGGAAACAAAACCAATCAGGTGAAACACATTTGTGAAATACTTCACAGCGTTTCTCTAGGCATGAATAGTTTGGAGAATGCCACTAGAGAATTTCAGTAAAATTGTTTAGCCTCAAACATGATTGAAACATGATTTAATCACAACCACTGAAGGAGTTAGAAAGGCCTTACTTCTGTAAATGTTGACATTTTTCCTTATGGTCTCATCCTCTTCCAGATCTTCCAGGAAGTCCTCGTATTGTCTGTAAAAGATGTGGGATGTATTTACTCCCTGTTCCTTTGGATTTATGGAAATTCATGCAACAAAGTAAAATCACAGAAACAAAACCCCACCAGACTGAGAGCATCCCCACATTTCCAACTCGCCGCTGTTTTGCCCTCACCTATTAACTCCTAGCTCATTTATCTCTGATTTTCTCCTTTTCTCCTCTCAGCTGGAGGTTATTTAGAAGCTGCTTTGTCCCTGAACAAGGAGAGCAGATACTGAACCTTTCATCATCTGTGTCCGTGGCTTCCCTGTCCCTCTCCAGCTCCTTCAGCTTCCAGTTCCTGCGGCGCTGCCGCTTGGAGCGGTCGTAGCTCTTCTTGATCAGCACCTGAGGGAAAAGCAGCTCCTTTTTCCACCTCCCAAAATCCCAAATCACCACCCAAATCCACATTTGGGCATTTAAAAGCAGCTGGACTGGCACTCAGCAGTGTTATATCGAATTTACAGGGAGTTTGTTGGTTCAAATGTTTCCAAACACTTGGGAAATGGTCCTGAAGGGACAGGCACACACTGGAGTTACTATTTCAGCACCCAGTGATTGGTAATTGGAATAAAACCAACAATCAATGTATTATCTAACAATGATAATTGGAAAAAACCCCAACAATAAATGTATAATTTAACCATCACTCAAATATTTAAGGAAATAATCCTTCAAAACCAGATGATGCTCAAATTTCACTGTTGATATCCTCTCTTTCTTCAGGCACTGTTCACTACCAAATCACACTCCCTCCTAGCCTTGGGTGGGAGCTTTGGACAGAGACAGGGATTTTCTTACCACATCAGGAATATGTTGGGGGTTCATCTTGTTGGCAAATTCATCATTTAAGTTGCAGTTGGCCAAGTCGAAGCTAAAATAGAAACAGGGGTTTTATTCTGCTTATAAAAACCCAACCTCAATCTATCATGTTTGTGCTAAAGGGCAGCACGGTGCAAGGTTCAGCTCCTAAGGAACAGAAATATTTCCAGAGGAAGGCAAACAAATAAAAATCCATGTTAATGTGCAGCTTTAATAAGTCTGAGCAGCTGTTGTTCCCAAATCCTGCTCTGTTGGCAGTTCCCAACCTCTGGAATCCAAACTGCAACATCCACTGAGGTTCTGCTGGGCTCACAACATTTATGTTTAAACCTTTTTAAGCATCACTTAATTTGCCTAATCTTAGAAAGAATTCACATTTGTTATCACTGTATATGATATTCATTAGCAAACAAATAACTAATTGGTGCTTTAAAAACCTTTCCCATTTATTAGTGGCTAAATTGTGATTCCAAGCTGCACTCTGAAGGCAATCAGCTCTCTTATTTCTAAGAAGTTTTACATGAAAACTCCTTCTAGGAAAGAGATTTCCTGGATTAGGACCAGGATTCTTCCCCCCCTTTTGCTGCTTTCATTTTGAAATCAGAACAGTTCAACACTTTCTTGATAGCACATGAATTCAGCCATTAAATAATCAGCTAATAAAAGTTTCAGAAAAGAAGGACAGACCCCAAGACCAGGTCTCCAGGATTCAGGATGTGCCCCAGGTGAGTGCAGCAGAAATATTGGTGATCTGTGTCCAGCTCCGAGGTTTTCCTGACCCAGGCTTCAGCCAGAGTGTGCTTTGGGAATGGAAAATAAAACATTCCTTAACCAAACCCAGCTTAACCCCGACAACTTGTTGCAAGTAAACTCCACTTGTCTTTAAACTTGTGTTTCTGCATCACATATCCAATGTATCCCTTGCTATTCCTCATTTCACATTGCATAAAAGTAAGGAAATGGACATGGCAACTCCCTGGAAAGGCTGTTTCTATAAACAGACACCTGTTTTAGCTTTTAACTGAGAAGATCCATTAATTCTGATTAAAAAGAAATGCTTCAACAAAACCAATTCAGTCACTAAAGCTGCAAAGCTAACACTTCAATACCCAGTAACAAGCAGAGTTTAAACTCTTCAAGAAGAATTCCTGGAAGTGGAATTCACATCCTGCCTGTGCCATTTCCAAACCAAATGGTCCCAAAAAAGCTTTTGCCAGTGGCAAGATCCAGAACAGCCCAGTCTGACCGTGCCAGGCAGACCCAGATCATGGATTCAGCTGAGCAGAAGGCCCAAAACATGAATTAAACAGAGAAATTCTCACCTTCATTGATCGAGCCCCTGCCCCAGCACCTTTTTTCTTCTCATGGACCCTGTTGATATCCATGATGATGAACTCCTCCAGCTGCTTGGGGTGGAACAGACTGTGGAAGGGGTGGCGCCAGTAGGTGTTCCCATCGATGTCAGCAACTGCAAAATGATCAGGGAGAGAAATTCTTGTGGAAAAAAAACATTAACCAAAATGAAGGCAACTGCCAGACATGATTTGTTCATCTCTGTAACACAGTTATTTAGGACATGACCCACATTGCTGCAGGAGCAGCTGATCTGTGACAGGCTTTACTCAAAGGAATTATTCCCTGGATCCATGCTTTTAGAGGGATTCTGCTGCCCAAGCTCACCAGCACACACCAAGCAAAGCACACAACTTCTGGTACTGAAGTGGCTCAAAATTTAATCCAGATGCCATCTAACTGTAGGAGAATAAAGCTGACACAGGTAAATGCTTAGAACATCCAGGAACTCAAATTGAGCCTGCACATTTTACCCAGGATCCTATGGGAATCAAGCTTGGAGAACTCTCAGCTCACTAGGAAATTCCTACTGTACAGATAAATTTAACAACATTAAGGTCCAAAGATCCAAGATTTGTGGAAACAAACCCACAGTAATTGTGCCAGCAGAACAATCAGGGGCTGAGGAAAACCCCAGACTCACTCTGCAGAGTTCTGGGGTCGATGAGGTGGATGGCACTGGTCACTCTGATGCACACACAGATCTGGCTGATGTTCCCCAGGCTCTGGGCCAGCTTGGGTGACAGACACACAACGTTGTCCTGCAAACCAACACAATCAATTGATGTTCCCATTTCCTCCAGTTTCAACCAAATCTTCTGAAATAAAATTCTTATCTGTGTGGTTTTATTTTTCTAGCCCCAGTAACTTGTGCATTTCCTGTGTGGATCCCCCCCTACCCCCCAAACCCTACAATCTCCAAATCCCAAGGATTCCCACAGCACCCTAAAGGTGAAGCAGAGGGAAGCTACCTTGCATATGGGAACAATTTCCACAGAGAAAGTGCTTTTGTAGTTGTAGACATTACTGTGAATGTCGTGGGAGATCAAACGTTGGGATGATTTGGATCTGTAAAACACGAAAACAGAGTTTTCAGGAAACAAGAGACATCACCTGGAACAAGAGATCCCTGGAACAAAGTGTCTGTATCATAAATAGAAAAATTAAGGAAACAGAGGGTAATTTTACCATGGCTAAGTGGAAAATATGGGACTTTTGTAGAAGAGATTTTGTCTGGTTTGATTAAAATACAGACTCTTTACACTTGCACTTACAAAATTCTTTTAAAGGAAGGATTTAAGATCATTCCCCAAAGTTCTGAGTGCTCAAGGCAATGGACAGGAGAGCTGTACCTGCATGGAACTGTACACTGAAGGAAGTCCACCATCTTCTGGGCGTGTTGCTTGGAAGAGTAATAAAAATCCAGGCCATCTGAAAAGCAAGGAAACAAATATTTCTATTTTATCAAAAATAATTCATAAGCTTTTCTCTACACAGCTCCCAGCACACACACATGAAAAGGTCCATCATAAATCCAGGTTATTCTGCCTCCAGACCCACTCACCATGGATTTCTTTGATCCTTAGTGTATTTTGATGAAGCCTGTGCTTCAAAATCAGCTGCTCCAAATAGTAAAAAGTCTTCTTGTGCACAGTCTAAAGCCAAACAAACACAAAAGCATCAAGGTTATTTAAGAAGCATCAAGTATAAAGCAGGATCTCTGAAGAATAAACATTTATATGAAGAGATCACCTGGAGAAAGAACATCCAAGTAAACAAAAAGATTTCAGAGTGCTCTACTTATACCAAATTATTGGAAGCTTCCATTTCTCATTTTTGTGTAACTGGTTGCTAGAGAGATCTATTTCCTTTAAAAAAAAAATTTAATATTTGTCCCACTGATCCCAAACTACCTTAGGAGGATATTTAGTTATCCACACAAGATCCTCCTGCCAGCATCATTTTAAAGAATGTTAATATTGGACAGCAGAAAGTTTTTCTAAACTGAGTTAGAAAAAAAATCAACAACCTTGAACACAAAACATATCCCTGTGGCTAAGTGTGAGTACATTTTTGTCTGAGAAATCCAGAAAATCACCCAATTCTTTGCCTGATTGTTCTGCCATGATCAAATAAAAATTCAGTTTGCCTCTACCTTTTGCCTGACTTGCACCACAGCTTTCCAGAAATCCTTGGCTTCAATCCTGTGACAGTCTTCACACATCTGAGACTGAACAACATACTCCACCACAAACATCTGCTGCAGAACTGCCCCATTTATCACCTGCAAAACAAAAGTGTTCAAGGCTTAAGCTCTATTTGGGTCACAAATAACTGCAGTATTTTCCCATCTTTACCAGAACAGACAATATCTTCATTCTGATGAATGGCACTTTAGTGACAAAATTTTGGCAGGATGAAATCTAATAATAAGAAAAACAATAATTTAAAAATCCTCTTGTTTGCCATAAAAAGTTTTTAAAAGCCACATGAGGAAGGTTATGCTCCAGTTACCTCTTTCTGAACAGTCAATTTGAGCTTGAGCCTCTTGGAATGTGGCTCTGTCCAAATGAATCCTGCATCAATCAGCCGGACCTGCCCGTGGGGAGGGACAAGAGCTCAGTAAAACCAAGTCTAACTCCACAAACACAAACAGTCCATAGTGAAGGAGTGAATAATATTAATTAAAAAATAAATATATATTAATATCCCAAAGAGTGCTTAGCTAGAACATGGAGGTTGATCAATCAAAACAAACTCAGTCTCAGGTCGTTCTTTCTAATAATATTCTGAACCTAAGGGATGCTTTATTCAACTGAAACGTGAATTTGAGTTAACCTATATACAGACCTCTGCAACCCTTTTTCATATCATCATAAACCAGTGAGAACAAATATTGCATAAATAAATTCTGAATTGAGGTACATTAAAACCACATCAGCTTCCCTCAGTTCATTCTGCTCAGCTCCCATCTCTGCAATAACAATTGTGACCAGGCTGTGAAATCCCAGCAAGATCAGCTTCTCACCTTGCTCAGGGAAGCTTTGATTTTCTTCAGACACAAAGCCAGGAGCTCTCTCGATTCCAGGGCACACTGGATCCAGGTTCCTGGAGGCTGGAGATACCTGGGATGCAGGGAGCATTTTACAGCAGGTGAAAGCTGCTTGAGCACCTTAAATCACTCCAAGGACGAGCAGCTATTTCCAAAGCTTTCAGTTTATTTACACCAATGCAGCTACAACTTTTAGAATCGTAGAAAATCATGGCAAAGTGGCTTAGGTGACTGAGTTCATTCCCCCAGCACTGCCAAAGCCTCACTAACCCCTATCCCCAAATGCCACATCCACAGGGCTTTTAAACCCCTGCAGGGATGGGGACTTCACCAGAGCCCTGGGCAGCTGTGCCAGGCTGGACAATCCTTACCATGAAGAATTTTTCCCCAATATCCAAACTAATCCTTCCCTGGCTGTCCCATCCTGTCAGGAGTTGTGCAGAGCCAAAGGTTTCCCCTGAGCCTCCAGGCTGAGCCCCCCAGCTCCTCCTCACCAAGCCTGAGCGCTTTTGCCTCCCCAAACGCTGAGACTGATGCATTGTAAGTGCATTCCAAGGGCATTTTGCTGCCATCCCCAGCGATTCCGCGGCTCCTCACCTCTCGCACTGCTTGCAGAAGTGCACCGTGCCCTGCTTGGGGATGCCCTCGGTGATGTCCACCTGGGCCCGCAGGCAGCCCACGCACATGTTGGCCGGGTTGGGCGGGATGGGGACGCCGCAGTGGCAGCACAGGCTGGGACACAGGGACAAAGAGAAGCACAGTTAGTCACGGTCACAGTCACGGTCACAGCCACCGGGAACCCCGGTCCCCCCGCCACCGCTCACATGTGTCCCTGCGCCGGGGCCGCCGGGGCCGGCAGGTACTCCATGGCTGCGGAACACGCGGCGCTTTCCGGCCGGCAGAGGAAGGGGAGGAGACGGCGGGGCGAGCCCAGCCCGGCCCGCGGGAGGGAGGAGCGAGGGGGACGCGGAGAGGCGGGCGGGAACCGTGAAAGGGCCGTGAGGGAGCCATGGAGGGCCGTGAGGGAGCCATGGAGGGCCGTGAGGGAGCCGTGAGGGAGCCATGGGTGAGCCCAGAGTGAGCCCGGAAAGGGCCGTGAGGGGCCATGGAGAGGCAGGGGGAAGCGGTGAAGGAGCCGTGAGGGGAATCATCAAACCGTGAATCCGAGGAATCACGGTGAAGGAGCCGTGAGGGAACGTGGGAAGGGCTGTGAGGGGCCGTGGAGAGGCGGGCGGGAGCTGTAAGGGAGCCGTGGGGGAACCGTCAGGGGGCCGTGATGGAGGCGCCATGGAGAAGCGGGCGGGAACCGTGAGGGAGCCATGGAGGAGCTCTGAGGGAGCCGTGGAGCGGGCGGGAATCGTGAGGGATGTACGCTGTTACAATTCATTAATTAGAAATTAAATTATGTTTTCATTTACAAGGAGAAGCCTGTACTGTCCGTTCAGTTTATATTCAATTTGTGATGTACCATAAGCACCCTATGGAAAGGAGAAACCACCGTGGCAGGGGGTCAGAATTAAAAGACCTTTAAGATCGTTTCCAACCCAAAGTATTCTGTCATTTGATGATTGGTGATACCGAGGTTTCTTTGTGGATCAGCATTTGTTTCTTGCAGGTTATGCCGGAGAAAAATAAAGCTAAATTGCATCAACACGTTGTGTGGGATTTATTTAATGTGGTAACATCCTGATGGAAACGAAGAGTTCTTTCACTCGAGGACTGAAAATCACAGCCTGTCGAGCTGTCTGCTGTGTTTTTAATTCTTTGGCACATTTTTCTTTGGTGTGCTGCTTGAGTTCAAACAGTTACTCACTTCTGCTCCTTTGAAATTAAGTTTCTTTGCAGACCTCTCTGCAGACTCACTGTGGACAATATTATTAAAACAATGAAAGGAAAAAGCACAATAAATAAATGTTTCCCTGCTCTGAAGTTTTGTTTCAGAACATCTGCTAAGCAGTGGGTGTTACATAGTTTTTACTTTGAAGCATTGATGAATCACTCAATGTTTGATTCAGGAAATAAAATACTTCCAGGCTGGCATTGGGAGAGTGGCATTGGGAGCAGGGTAGGACAAAGCCTGTCCTTTATGGAAGCCATATCTTTGAAGTCACTGGGAGGAGAACTGGATCCTGATAATGCTGCAAAAGTTTCTATTGCAGATTTATTTTCTCCACCTAATTTTGGTGCTAATACACCAAATTCCATCTCAGCTCAAGGCACAGCCTCAGTGAATATCAAAACTGGGTTCTTTGTAGTCATCAAGGTACTTTGTGTCGCCTCTGCAAGCTCTGGTTGTCCTCTGGCTTCTGTGGAAAATCTGTGTTTTAAACTGTGTTACAACCCCTTCTGAAGGATTTTATATTTTTGCACAAAATAAGGTAAAAAGCAAAGCAGCCTGAATCTCACCCCTAGTGAAAGCCATATCAGTTCGTACTGATTTCTTATGTGTTTTTCAGTGGGTATTAAATGTTATATTGATTTTATATAGCAGTTTTCTGCCTCTACTGCCATATTCTTTCACAGCATTTAAAGGATCTGTGCAATAGGCAAGGAGAGCAAGCACACCATTTAAATATATGTTAAATTTAAAAATTTCACACTATTTAAAAACAGGTTTCAATATAGATTTGCTCTCAGGCTTATTTGCAGGTGACTGGGCCCTCAAGAAAGTCCCTGTAGGTGTTTTTGGGAAAGCTCAAGTGCCAAGGCCAGGAAAACCAGGAGACTTTGTGACAACAGCTCCCAGCAGCTTCATTTTCAGTAGGAATGTCCAATAGAATGGTAAATTCATGGGGAATATCCCTGTGATTAATTGAACAGACACCTGAGGTCACTATTCCCTCACATTCACTGGATCCAGGAAAGGAGGTGCCTGAGGAGCTCCTGGACCTCTCCTGAGCTGCACTGACCTTCCCAAGGAGGGCTTGTTCTGGGCTGCTGTTTTCATCACCTGTGCTCATTTCAGCATAAACCTCCAGGAATTTAAGAACAGAACCAAACAGTGTTTTACACTTATGTTTTCACTCCTACATAAATTGGGGATTCAGAGCAGTGTGCACAGCACCTCCACGTCACAAACAATAAAAATAACTCATTTAACTGCAGGATTTTAGTAACAGCATCCAGATGGAAGCATGGGAAGGGCTGTGCAATAACAATAAAACACCTTTCTGATCTTTACTGGTGCCCATTTTAGTTTTGAGGAGGATCCTGGAGACACCCAGTCCATATTTTTAGCTGAGGTCCTCAGTGTCGCACATTCCCAAAAATTTTGCTCCTCTTCCAATTGCAGAAAGTCACAATTTAGGGAAATGGAGCAGTTTTCATTCCAACAACAGAAGAATTGTCAGGATTCAGAGAGGGGAATTAACAACAGAGGAGTCACCAGGATTCAGAGAGGGGAATTAACAACAGAGGAGTCACCAGGATTCAGAGAGGGGAATTAACAACAGAGGAGTCACTAGGATTCAGAGAAGGGAATTAACAACAGAGGAGTCACCAGGATTCAGAGAAGGGAATTAACAACAGAGAAGTCACCAGGATTCAGAGAGGGGAATTAACAACAGAGAAGTCACCAGGATTCAGAGAGGGGAATTAAAGGCAGGGCTTTTTACAGGAGCTGTTTGAGCTCCCAGTGCCACCAGAGACATTCTTGGGCAGGAACAGATTGTGCCTGGCCTGTGTGTGGGGTGGCAAGTCCCAGGTTTATTCCAAGCCAGGATCCAGCTCCCATTTTGTAATCAGACATCTCCAAGCAGTCTATTCCTTTGGAAAGCAGAGCTCTCCTTGCTTTTTATGGATTGCAGCTGGGAAGTTGCAAACTGATAATTTCTGCAAGGGCTGCTGCTTTGGCATGTCCTCTGTGGTCTGAATGGGAGGAATAACATCCCCTGATTCCTCTGGGACACGGCACTTCCAGGGGCTGCTCGCCGTGCGTTCACCTGCACTAAATTTACTGGGATAATGCTCCAGTTATTTTCCAGTTCTTGCCTATTTCTTCAGTTCTTGTGAGGAATCCAATTAGCAATCCAATTTACAGTGTGAGCCACGAGCATTATCACTGCCGAACTTCAAGGCAGGAACAAAGGGAGCCAGAAGAGCTCCTTTAAAATAGCTTTGTGACAGGGATGGGGATATTGTGACATTCCACTCTCAGCTGATGGAGGTGAAACCGTGTTGCATCACCAGCTTTAATGAGCATTGTCACAGCACAAATACCCGTGGGTTGGCTTTCTTTTCATGTGTGTGTGAAACTTGCACGTCAAACACGTTGGATGCAGTTCAGGGATACCTCTGGAAGTGCTGCCCTGTGTCAGAGAGGGGGATAACTCCCAGCCCTGCTGAGGCAGCTGGGAATAGCTGGATGCTCAGAGGTAGAGCTGCTGGCTTTGTGCAGTCAGGGGAACAAACTCTGCTTCCTAAATCCCTGGAACCTTTTAAAAACTCCTGCTGTGCCTGTCATGGGCTTACAAAGAACATGGGATTTTTCTTTGTAGCCTTTATAAACCAAAATAACCCAAATGTTATTGAGCTGCTCAAACAAGGAGACATCCCAGATTAATGAAAGTAGATCTAGATTAGATATGAGGGGGAAGTTGTTCCCTGTGAGGCCCTGGCACAGGGTGCCCAGAGCAGCTGTGGCTGCCCCTGGATCCCTGGCAGTGCCCAAGGCCAGCTTGGACACTGGGGCTGGGAGCACCCTGGGAGAATGGAAGGTATCCCTCCCCATGGAAGGGGGTAGGATGGAACGAGATTTAATTTGCCTTCCAACCCAAACCATTCTGGGATTCTGTGATTCTGTGAAATTGTGATAACTCAAACATCATGGCTCCTTATCCTTACATCCATATCCTTCCTTGATAACCACGGACAGCCGTGGCAAAGGTTTCACTTTAAGGCAAAGCATGGACGGGAGCCAGGAGGTGTTGCTTTAGTCCTGGTGTGTTTGTTACCAGGCTGCACTAGGCATGAACCCCAGACTAAGAAATAATTGTTTTAAAAAGGTAAATATTTGCTCATGAGAACACGAGAGGGATCTGAGGATGATTGTACAGGAGCTGTTTGCTTTCCACTTGCCTTTGGTAATCTTCCATGTGCCAGCTAAAACATCTCATCCCATTAAAGGAATCCTGGTGAGAGGTGGGGTGAGCTGAGAGCTGCTGGGAGAGGACAAGTGTAGACATCAGGAGAGGTTCAGGTTGGATATCAGGAAGAATTCCTTCACTGAAGGAGTGGTTAAGCATTGGAATGGACTGCCCAGGGTAATGGTGGAGTCACATCCCTGGAAGTGTTCAAACAGCACTTTGGGATATGGTTTAGTGGGTTAAAGGTTGGACTTGATGATCTTGGAGATCTTTTCCAACCTCGATGATTCTGTAATTCTATGATCAGGAAAATGAGTGTATTTTTCACTCTGAGTTCTCTGATGACAGAGGGTGAGAAGGGTGATATGCAGATAAAAATATTTTGCACATTATTCCTGCTCAAGAGCTGCACGTAAAAATTATGGAGAGAGCTGACATTTCCAGATTCACTTTCCTGACTTTCTTTGCCTCACTCTGTCTGGAGACAAAACCAGGGAAAATGCCAAAAATACAGTTCAGTGAATGAAGATTGCTTAAACAGTCAGGGAAGGAAAACATGGAAAAAGGAGGAGAAGTGGGAAGAGCATAGGGACTCTCTGTCCATCCAGGGCTTCACCAGACCACTGGGACATTTCAGCATTAAGCATCTTCCCAGTGGCAACCTAAGATGTGCTGGAATGAATGAAATTTGCTAAATGAAATGACAATTAACTCCTTCTTCCTAACGATCCATTATTTCTTCCTGCTTGCTCCAGTCCTCTCTGATGGCATTTGCATGATACAATTATTCAGTGAGATAAACTCCCGGGGGGGAGATGTCGCAATTGTCGTGGGATGGATCCTTTCCCACCGCTCCCACCTGGCTGGCACAGGCACGACACGGAGTGCTGACACATCCCTGGGAAAAGGTGTTTGTGCAGGTGCTGCTCAGCCAGAACATTGCAAAACCAGGACTCGCTGCGTGGCCAAGGGAGTGGAAACTTCCCCAGCTGATCCCGGTGCTGCAGCTCATTATTTATTTAGGAGTATCTGCATTTATATGAAAGATGATCCCAGTGATGCTGGTTTGGCAATTGAAGATTTCTTGGGGGAAAGAGGCCATGGAGCCAGGGCTGCTGCAAGGGGCTGTTTCAGTGCCCAAGTCCTGGGATGGGTGGAGGGGATTGGAGAGGAATTGGGTTGGAAGGGACCTTAAAACCCATCCAGTGCTACCCCCTGCCATGGGGACACCTTCCACTGTCCCAGGCTNTGGCACAGGCACGACACGGAGTGCTGACACATCCCTGGGAAAAGGTGTTTGTGCAGGTGCTGCTCAGCCAGAACATTGCAAAACCAGGACTCGCTGCGTGGCCAAGGGAGTGGAAACTTCCCCAGCTGATCCCGGTGCTGCAGCTCATTATTTATTTAGGAGTATCTGCATTTATATGAAAGATGATCCCAGTGATGCTGGTTTGGCAATTGAAGATTTCTTGGGGGAAAGAGGCCATGGAGCCAGGGCTGCTGCAAGGGGCTGTTTCAGTGCCCAAGTCCTGGGATGGGTGGAGGGGATTGGAGAGGAATTGGGTTGGAAGGGACCTTAAAACCCATCCAGTGCTACCCCCTGCCATGGGGACACCTTCCACTGTCCCAGGCTGCTCCAAGCCCTGTCCAGCCTGTCCTTGGACACTTCCAGGGATGGATCAGCCACCATTTCTCTGAGCACCCTTTGCCAGGGCCTCCCTACCCTCCCAGGGAAGGATTTCTCCCCAAAATCCAGTTCTGATGCTGAACTGGGTGTGGGGCTTTTGGTGCCACTAAAATACATCTGTGATAAGGAAGACCTTTTGGATATCAAAACTAGCCAAAATTTGGATACTAATTATCTCAGATTATTGGATAGCCTGTGAGGGACCTGTAGCCAGCTGTGGAAGGTTTGGGCACAGGAAGCACATGGAATTTTTTGATGTGTCTCCACATCAAGCCTGAGGCAGCACAGACTGCTGGGTGTAGGTACCCACACCTCAGTACCAGTCTGATTCCACTTGATTTCACCTTTAATTCTCACGTGGGGAGAAATATTGGAAAGAGAAATCAAAAATGCGTGGAGAAAACTTCTTGGGATGTATTATTTACCTGGAGTGAAATACCAGATGTGTCCCAAACTTCCCCTGAGCAAGGCACCATGGTGTCCAGAGCTGGACTTGCTGAATTACTTTGCAGCATCTTTTTTTGAGCTGTTCCTTCATAAATCACTCAATCTCTGTGCATTTGGCAGATAATTACTGCCTCAGCGAGGCTTCTCTCTTGTGCAATTTGTGGCTGTGGGAAATGCAAGGAGCTGCTGGAAGCCCTTTCCTCTGCCAGCCCCATGGGTGAGGCTGTTGCTCCCCATCTTTAATTAGGGTGCTGCAATCCCATCCCAGCCCTTTCCATGCCAGGTGCTTTATCCTGAGCCTGGCCTCCCTTGTTTCGTGTCAAATTCCCCATGAGGAACATTTTGCCTGCATTTTCTCCCCTTGGTTTTTTTTTTTTAAAGTACCTAAAGCTCCTGAAAATTCACAGAGTGTAACTCATCCTTGAGTACGACCTTGAAATAAAGAGATATTTCTGATTTGATCCGTGATTACAAAGCAAAGATAGGAGCTGCCAGAGAAAATAACGGGAACAGCACCCTGGCTGCCAATGGATCTATTCCTGACCCTGTCACAATTTATCTTCACTTCCTCCCTCTTTGCTCAGTCATTGTAAGAAAAGCAGAATCTGGTTGTTGTTTTTTTTTTTTTTTTTTAATATGGATTTGCCAGATTTACCCTATTTTCTGTCATGTGGATATTTCCCCTCTCCTCTTTGTCCTGTTTCCTGACTTTTTCCTCTTGCCTGAGCATATTCCAGCACTGAGATTCTTATTTTGATGCAGAGGGTGCATGGTTTTAATTTCACTTTTAAACCCAGACTAATGTGTGTTGGTAATTGAGGAGGGCTGTAACTTACATCAGGCCACATAAAACAATTTCCATAGCCTATTTTGAGCTTGGACCTCCTTATTCCTATAAAAAGGAGGCCTTGGCTGTCCTAGCTGTCCTGAAACCCCAGGATCAGCAGAGTTTATCAGCTCTTACCTGTCCTGATGGAGCAACTGCTGAAATAAGGGTGGAGCAGGGATGATGACAAGTGGGAATTCTCTGTGTTAATTCCGACCTCCACCCCTGAATCAGAGCCTTCCAGCCAGGGAGTTCCCATGGAGGTTGCCTGGAGATATTCTCAGGATTTGGGCTCCTCAAAATCAGACAAAACATTGCTTATTGGAAGGAATATGAAGGACAAAGTTGATGGTGCTTTGAAGCAAGGGGCTTTGTTTGGTGCAGGTTGAGTTTTCCTTGCTGGGTGTGAGGACAGAGTCAAGAGGAGCCCCTTTCCTTTTATCTGTTCCCGGTGGAGTCGTGGGACAAGCTCAGATCCAGCCTTTGGAGCACCTCAGGAGGCATCAGACCTCCTTTGTCAGCTCACAAACCCTGAATTCTCAATTTCCTGGGATTATTTTCCATGAACATTTCACGAATTTGAGCTCCTTGATTGCCTTGACTACAACAAGTTTGCAGCAGAGCTGCTTTGGGTGGTTTGATCCAACAGATCTGAGAATCTGCACTTTGAGTCTTCCTCACTTCCCAGTTTTTCAGTTTATGGTCGGATTTCAGGATATTCAGCTGTTGTTTGGTGTTTGAAGGAAAAAGAATTGAAATTATTTGGGTAGGGGTTAGAGGACAGGGCTGCTTTTGCTGCATGAATATTGATAATTGTGTGTGATTAAGAGAAAGTTAATTATTCCACGTTCTGTAATATTTCACTTGCAAATCTTCCTGTTCTGCTTTAATTTCACTGCTCAGCCTGGCACGTGGCCACTTGTCCACGTCTGTGCCCTGGGGTGCAGTAATTCATCTGGGAGAATCGTCCCAATTTTGGCTCTCACTGGTGCTGCACCACTGTAATTTGCTGTTCGTGTGGTTCTGCTGACTCTCCCACACCTGCTGGGCTTCTTTTACCATGGCTTAAGTAGTTGTGTGAATTTTTTCCCTAACTTCCAAATAATTAGGGAATTAAATTTAGAGCTGGAGCATCCAAAGTAAGAATTTTAGATTATGGCTGAATCACAACAATGAGAAAACCTCAAGAAAAAAAGACCAACAAACAAACAACAGCAACAACAACAACAACAACCCAACCAAAAAAACTAAAACAAAACCAAAAAACCAACTTGTTTAAGATTTCAAAATTCCATAAGCACAGGAATATTCCCTGGAATTCTGAGTAAATTGGACACTCAGACGTGCAGGGGCACTGGTGGTGATCCTGACCTCTGTGTTCCCTGGGGAACAGCACTAAGGAAAAGGTCCTTGGGAAGCTGTTTTTGATAGTTTTGGGTAAAAGCTGCCCACAGGGACCTTGGGGAGCTGTTTTTAATAGTTTTTGGTGGAAGCTGCCCCCAGGGGCCTTGGGAGGAAGGTTCTGGAGGTTCATGGTCTGGGCACGTTGATGTGCTGGGGCCCACAGTAATGGATTTGGGAGGTGATCCATGAAATTGGCCAGGAAACCTTTATGGCAGGATAAATGTGAGCTCTGATGAGATGAAATTAAGAAAATGAGTTTTAAACAAGAGGTGTATGGTGCTGGCCAGCTGAGCCCCAACATTTCTCATTCCTTAAATTAATGGGGCATTTGTACTTTCAGGGTCAATGCAGCTGGAATTGGATCATTTCCTGTTCTGCTTTTGTTCCCTTTTTCACTGCTGGACTATTGGTTCTGTTTGCTCCTTTTATTTGGATTATTTTTGGTGTGAACACTTCCAGCTGCTGTGCTACAATTAGCCCAGTGAAGCAATTAACTACAATTAACATGGAACTATAATGAAGCAGGAGAAAAGAGACTTTTATGAAGAGCCTGACATCATAACCCTCACAAGAGAGCTGTCACCCACGTGCTGGGCATACTGGTGTTACTGGGAGCTCCAAAATGCCACTCTCCCACCTTGGTGTGCAGCTGGGATCCCATGGAAACCTCTTCCCATTGTCCAGGAATGATTTTTTTTTCCTCAAGGGAAAAGGATTTCAGAGCTGGAAGAGTTTCCTAAGCTGTGGTGTGGTCTCAAGCTGTCAAAAGTGTTATCTCACCTCCTCTCTCTTTCAGCTGGGCAAAAAAATCCTTCTGTTCCCTGCTGAGTGCCAGAAATCCTTTGAAGTCTCCTGCTGGAACCCAGTGATTTGGAATATTACATAGGGAGAGTTATTCCAGCTTTTCTGGATGCAAGGAGAAGTGAAAAGGGCTGGGGAAATCAAGGTTTTTAGCAGAGATTGTTTTCAGCAGCTTCTTTCCTTCCTAATAAATACCTCTTGCCTAAACCCTTTAAAATTTAGTAAAGAAGGTGAAGAATTCACACAAAAAATGAGTTTTTACTCAGTTTTACAACTGCAGGGACCCTCCCAAAAAGCACCTGCTGCTGTTTTCCTGCCACTTCCTGCACCTCCCAAAGCCAAACAAAAAGAACAGGCACAATAAGGAAGGAAAGTGCTTTGCATGGATCCCACCATGGGAGGGCATTGGAAATCCTGAACAAAGTTCTCTCCACGTTCTGTTTGCCAAATGAAATGTTTAAAGAGCAATATTCCATCGGGTGTGTGCTCCTGGAGATAGGAGCTCCAACCTTTGCATTCCTGGAAAAAACTTTTCCTTGTGCTCTGAAAGTTTGATGTCATGGGGAAGAAATCCACTTTTTAAGGAATTAAAAATCAATGGGAGCAGGACTGATGAGGAGGTGCCCTGGCACTTCCACCATCATGTTTTCTAGATGAGCAGAATCTTTGGAGATAGAATTTAAACCATTTGGAGATAGAATTTATACCAGCTTGCTAAGTAAATATTGTCAGTTTTCAACTCCAGCATTGGGATTATAACTTTTAGTCTATTTTACTGACACTTTCAAGAGGAATTGTCACAGGTTTTGCCATTTTTCATCTCCTCCAGTGCTGTGTTCATTACTCGAGGTGTGATTACAGCTTGGCACCTCGTGTCTGCAGGTTCCCGACTGTGATAAACTGTCAGGACAGCTCCTGTTGGAGCCCAGAGCTCTCAGCTGAGCCCTCAGCACACTCAGGTATTTGTTAATGCCTTAATTTGAACCAGATCAGATGTTTTTTCCCTCCAGAAACAGGAGAGCTCTTGGGCTGGAGTTTACCCCAGATCCATTGAAAGGATTCTCAAACTTCACCCCAAAACATTCACCACAAAATGATCCTTCTGCCACAGTGCCAGCCTGGCCCACACACATCCAGAATATTTATGAATGAGTGGAAAACACAGAGAAGAGCTGAGTCACGCAGCCAGAGGTCGTTTCTGAAGAATAAAACTTTATTTTTTTGGCTGAAAAAACTGCATACACATGTTCAGATCTGGGCAACCTTCACCACATGTCTTCGTTTCCAAACAAATTTGTGCTCTGAAGCAGGCAGGAGCCCACTGCAGCTTGAGAAAGAAGTTAAGAGGGTTTTCTTTTTAATCTAGAACTGTGCATACATCATTTGAAAGCTATTTACATTTTGCACCTCTCACTTCTACTAACAGGAGCATCAGCTGGTAGAGACGTGCAGAGTGCAGCTGTAATTTGTGATTTGGCATCCACGTTTGATTTGTGTAGAGTGAAAACCAAACAAACCTCCCATTGTTCCAAAACCTCCCCACAGGCAATGGTAATAAATCTGATTTCTTCTTTGTAAAGGAAATGTCTTTAAGCTTTCCCTGCAGGTATTAAAATATTATTTCCACTCTGGATCCTCTTCCCCTGGTGCTGATTTACACTTTGCTACCTTGGTGAGTGGGAGCAGCAAGGAAAGATTTTGATTTTCATCAGAGAAGGCAGGAGGGCACTGAGACAGAGCAGGGCTGCTTCTTCCTGTCATCCTCACTAAACTGCAAGATGAGGTGGAGAATTTTTTTCCAAAAAGAAAATATTTTAGACCATCTGAATGCAGATGCAGGAACTTAGACGTGAAAAAAATCTGGATTTGAGTTCATCCTTCTGCTTTCTTTTCCAAGTTCCTCTCCCATCCAATAAAGCCTGGAAGTCACCAACCAGCCAGACATGAGCACTCCAATCCTGCTGGACATCCTCATTTTTTATCTCCTCTAGCCTGGCTCCTGGACTGTGTTGGTAGGACTTTGGGTGTGAAGAGCCACCAAAACAGCCTCTGCCTGAGCGGTTGGATGCAGCTCATTTCCAAAGAAATGAAAAACATTACAGATTAAAAGAATATTTAATGGAAATTACAAGTCTAGGAAAGATTTTCCTCTTGGGTAATACCTTTATGCATTCTTTGTTCCCGGCTCCACGTGGAAAAGAGAATGGCTGAGCAAGAATTAAATAGGAAATAGGGTTTGCTTCCACTGTTCATTGTTGAATGTGCTTTTTGGCATTTGAAACCATCTTTAAATGCAGGCTAAAAGCATCTATTTAGAGAAAACAGAATGCTAAGAAAGCGTTCAGGGCTTTACAGGGGGATTCTGTAGTTTTGGGGTTTAAGGACATTCCAAGCAGATCAGTCCATAGGGAATTCAGCAGATTTCCCTGCTGGAAAACCTCCCAATGTGCCGTTTTCTTCTACACTTGTGCTGCCTAAAATGCCAGAACAAAGAGGCTTGGACACATCACATCCCTCCAGTCTGGTGTTGACAGTGAGTTTGGGGCAGCAGAACTTTGCTGTCCCACAAAGCAACAAATCCTAAATCAGCACTGGGAAAGAGAATGGCTGAGCAAGAATGAAATAGGAGATGGGCTTTGCTGCTGGAGGTGGGAGCTGCGTGGATCCTGTGCCATTCCAGGAGCTGTGTGCCATTCCCAGAGGGTTTATGGAAGAGGGGCCGTGCTCGGTGCCTCGCTCCGCTCTCCAGCCCCGGCGGTGAAGCCAGCAGGGTTTTCCTAAGAGCCAGACTTCAGCACGGGCACCATTTCACACTTCAGAGCTCTGCCAGAGCTGCTGGGCCCCGCTGGCCCCGCTCAGTTCAGCACGGCGCTCTCGGGCTGGGGCCCGAAGATCTGGGAGAAGAATTGCAAGGCCAGGCGGACGTGGATGGGCACGAAGACGTAGGCGGTGTACGCCACCATGGCCAGCACGGTGACCGTGATGGTGTGGAACATGGACTGCTCCCAGGGCTCCAGCACGTAGCTGCACGTCACCAGCTGGTACTGGTAGTACAGCCAGTACAGGTAGTCCTTCACCCTCTTCACGTCCATCTTCAGCTCCAGGGGGGTTGGAGAGCACCTGGAATGACAGGGAAATTGGGATTACAGCTGGGCTGTCCCGTGGAACCGCGACACAAACTCGTTTGCCGAGGTGTCGGTGCCGCCAGCTCCCCCGGAGCAAAGGGGACTGTTGGGTTCTGCAGCTGCTGCTCAGTTATTGGAGCTGCATCAGCTGGGCATTCCCACTTCCCAGAAAAGCTGATCCATCCCTGGAAGTGTCCAAAGCCAGGCTGGAGCAAGCTGGGATAGTGGAAGGTGTCCCTGCTCATGGCAGGTGTGGAGTTGGATGATGAAACGCCCTTCCAACCCAAACCTTCTTGTGATTCTATCAATTCCCACATGCCAAGTGTGTTTTCCTACCCTATTCCTTGTGGAAATCTGGGAAATAGGCATTTAAAAAGAAAGGCTTTGGGCCAGCTTCCAGAAATGTTCCATAAATTCTAGAAATGTTCCGTAAATTCCACGTATGCCCCAGAATAAAGATAAGATTAAAACAATTGCCCTGTAAAAACTCCTCTGCTTACTTTTGATAATCATTTTTATTGCTCTGCAATTGTTGGGAATAAAGAAAAGCCAAGTTATGAAAGAGAGAGGGAGAAAAAAGTAATCTCTGATTGCAGAAGGATATTTTTTGCAGCTCATTCCAAAGAAATGAAAAACATTACAGATTAAAAGAATATTTAATGGAAATTACAAGTCTAGGAAAGATTTTCCTCTTGGGTAATACCTTTATGCATTCTTTGTTCCCGGCTCCACGTGGAAAAGAGAATGGCTGAGCAAGAATTAAATAGGAAATAGGGTTTGCTTCCACTGTTCATTGTTGAATGTGCTTTTTGGCATTTGAAACCATCTTTAAATGCAGGCTAAAAGCATCTATTTAGAGAAAACAGAATGCTAAGAAAGCGTTCAGGGCTTTACAGGGGGATTCTGTAGTTTTGGGGTTTAAGGACATTCCAAGCAGATCAGTCCATAGGGAATTCAGCAGATTTCCCTGCTGGAAAACCTCCCAATGTGCCATTTTCTTCTACACTTGTGCTGCCTAAAATGCCAGAACAAAGAGGCTTGGACACATCACATCCCTCCAGTCTGGTGTTGACAGTGAGTTTGGGGCAGCAGAACTTTGCTGTCCCTCAAAGCAACAAATCCTAAATCAGCACTGGGAAATTTGCAGCCTGGGATTAAAATAAGGATGGGCCACTGACATAGGTCAAAAATATTCCAATATTCAGTGGTTTCCTTCTCTGTTCTGGGGGGATGTAGGATTTACCAAAGGGAAGTTTTCCCCAATAATTCTCCCAAAGCATTTCCTTCACTTCCATCTTCCCATATTTCCTAGAAACAAAGTTCCACAATGCTTTTGGGGGACAGATCAACATTTTTAAATTTAGTAGTGGCTGTCTCTGTGAGCAGCTTTTCTTGCAGGGGTTCAGGCTGGGGAGAAAGGCACCGCTGCTCTCTGGCCAGGCATGAATGGAAGCTGATTCCTTTCAGATCATTGATTGGAAGGCAGAACTCCAGAGTGAGAGAGGCCTTAAAGCCTTGGAGATATTGCAGAGCCTTCAATGAAAGTGGCCCAGCTGGCAAAGTGGGACTCCCTGGGAGCCAAAATTTTCTCTGTTCAGAATTTCTGCAAAAAGAGCAGTGTTTTCCACTGAGGGGTTGAAGCCCTTTCCTGTACAGTGGGGTGGAGGAAGAGAAGAAGGAGGAGAAGGAGAAGAGAAGGAGAAGGAGAAGGAGAAAGGAGAAGGAGAAGGAGAAGGAGGAGGAGGAGGAGGAGGAGAAGGAGAAGGAGAAGGAGAAGGAGAAGGAGAAGGAGAAGGAGAAGGAGAAGGAGAAGGAGAAGGAGAAGGAGAAGGAGAAGGAG
>VZRH01007005.1:0-51211 GCA_013397555.1 Urocynchramus pylzowi | reverse complement strand
CTTTCCCCATTTCCCCCCCTTTTTTTTTTTTTCCTCTTTTTCCTTTTTTTTTTTTTCTGTTTTGTTAGGGAGGATTTCCTTCTGTGTTGCTCCTGATCCAAGCCCTTCTTTTTCCCCTCTGTGTCTGGGAATATTTTTGGGAACCCCCCTGATCCTGCCCTGCTCCCTGGCTCTCCATCCTCTGCTCCCACATCCCAGTCAGGTGGGATCACCCTGGGAATTCCAGAATGCTGGACTCCACCCTTGCCCTGGGCAGCTGTGCCTTTCCATAGTGAGATTTGCCCAAAATCCACGTTTTTTAGCACTGATTTAGTTCAAGGACAGGCTCAGGAAGCGTTGCCAAGGGATTTCAGGTGCCCTTCTGTTGTGCAATATTGTGTCCTATTTTCCCAGCCCTCGGAGCTTGCAGACACCTCAGATTCAACAACCACTGCATCTTTTAATTTATTTCTCTGCTGTAATTTATTTCTGGCCAAGAAGACATGGCTGGGTTATTTATCCTCTCTTAATTGCTCTGTTTTCTGGGAGTAGCTTGCCTTTTGTGGCCGAGCAGGGGGTGACAGTGACAGCCAGGCTGTGACCTGGAATGATGCGACTGCTCTGATCCCGACCTTAAAACCAGGGCAGGAGGCCTTTATTCATATTCATACTTCTTCCTGCTAAAGCAGCTCTAATTTTAGAAGAAATTGTACTTATTCAGAAGTTTTGATGATGCATTTTTACGGCACAGGGGTTTGGAAAGGTCTTGGCTCTGAGGAATTGCAGGGAGTGGGGCCTGGGGGTCACCTCTGAGGTCAGGAGGGTGTTCTGAGCTTTGGTGATTTGGCCCTTGGAGGCAAAACCCATGGAACATCCTCATAAAATATCCATCATTTGCAGTCTAAATAAGAAACAAGTCAACATTTAATAGGGGAAAACAGGAGTCTGGTAAATGGGGTCCTTCAGTTCTTGTGTCCCCTCTGTGCTTGATGCCCAACCTCAAACGAAAATCACTTAAAACCCAGGGGATTTTGCCTTTTTTCCCCCTCCTCCACCCTGATTTCCCCTTTTTCCTATTCCTCTCCATCAGTTTTTGCCATGCACACCTTGATTTCTACCCTATTTCTGGCCAGCAGGAATTCCTGCTATTAATGATGGGGGGACTTCCAAAAGATCCTGGATTTTGAAGCAACTTTGAAAGCAATTTCCTTTAAACTCTCCTGAAAACCTGTCCCCCTATAATTTGTTTCAATAGAAATCATTAAAATAGTGCAGCTGTATGATCTTGTGTTTATCACTCTCTGCTCTTCTGAGTTTTGAAATGTGGTAGCTCAGGTGTCTGTCTCTAAATAGATGCCATAACCTAATCCTGCTTTGCCTTTCAGAGAAATAATTGATATTTCCTTCAGGGTGTGTCTCTTCTCTGCTTTATGTGGGCTCAATTATAATAAATTTAGCTTGAAAAAGTGATGGTGATGCCCTTACAAAGTCAGTATTTCAGAACAGCTGCAAGAGGGGAACATTTAGAGTGATGTTTCTTTAATCCTTTATCTTTGATTTAGGTCAACTAATGTGGAATAATCTTGTTATCCATAACAACCTGGCTGAGCAGGGTGACATTCCCTCTCTAACTCATCTCCATCCTCATCTGTGTCCCTGGGTGTGGAGAGATAACATGCAAAATGTGGAATATTTTTAGCTATCCTTTAGTAAAAGCCATGAATTCCCAGATAATGGAGCTCGAGTGTCAGGCAGAGTCATTTCAATTACACTTCTGACAAAAATAATACTTCAGACACACAGAGAGCTGGGAGGAATAATTGTTCTTTCCTTATTTATGGGGCAACTAATAATGGAAAAGAGTTTTTTCTCTCATAACATGATTTAGTCTCATGAAACAGTGATTTGCTTCATTTTTACCGTGCTCAGTGGTTGTGGCTGCTGCTCTCTTGAGATGGGAACAAGGGATTTTTGATTTTTTTCTTCTGGGTGTCAATTGCTTCCCCAGCCACCTGAACTCAGGGATGTGGCTTTAATTTTAGCCACATTTCCCAATATTCTGTTCAGAAAGATGCTGTTCGGCAGGTAATGGATCGTTTACAGCAAGAATTATTAAAAATATGGAATAAAAACTGCTTTTGAGACATGTTTTGAGGGGTCTGCTGCCAGGGATTGCATGCCTTGGCCTGGTGCTGGTCCCAGTTGTTGCTGCCTTTGTCCCAGGAGATAAAAGGGGAAGAGGATTCCCTTTTTCCCTTTTTTTTTTTAAATGTTGCTTTAAATTATTTTTATTTAAATTATCCAATTATTTTTATTATTTATTTCCCTTTATATTTTATTTAAAATATTTTATTTTTATGGGCAGAGTAGAGTGAAAATTCTGCTGAACACAAAGCTTTTTTGGTTCTGTTGAGAATATTCCTGCAGTTCATCACTGGGGATAAACTGGGACTTGGTAACACCTTGTCCATGAAAATCCTGTTGTGCTGTTTGAGGCTTCATCCCAACCTTCATGGGGAAAATACTGGTTTTATCTTTTCTTTTTTAATTTTGGCACTGAAAATATGAACTCTGTGAGAAGCTCTGAAGTTGAGGTCTATTTGTGGTGCTTCAGGTGTATATATATATAAAAAGCACTTAAATAAATGTTTTTTGTGTCTCAGCTGTAGTTTGTCAGTGGCTCTTGCGGGAGAACTTGCATAATAAGGAATAAATAAATAAAAAGATGGATTTTTATTGTAAATTGTTTTAATTAAACCTGGAACACCTGGTTGTGATACCTATAAATGCTTTCTATCAATTGCCACGTGAGGCTGGTGAGGGCCTGGCTCAGGTTGAGTGGGGAAGCTGAGAAACTGGAACAGCAGAGCCCATTTTATTTAATATTAATTGAGAGTTTGGGGATGCTTTTGGAATGAACTGAGGCACAGACTTGTGTAAATCACAAAAGATGATTGTGTGAACTATTTTGGAGTTTTTAAGTTTTTTCCACCCAGCCAAGAGAGCCCCTCCCTTGCACAGCTGTGCTGGTGCTTTTACAGAAATTCAATCCTAACCCCAAGAACAATAAACACATTTTTCTGCTGCCAAAATTCAGCCTGGATCTGATCTCTCTGCCCTTGCCCCAGGTTGCCCAAACAATGATTTATCCCATTTTTCTGTCTTTTATCCCAGTATTCCCTTCACCAGCTCCCCCAACCCCGTGCTGCCATGAAAATTCCCAGAGATCTCCTTTTGGGATCCTCTGAATCTTTATTTTCCTCAAACTCATTCTCACAACATTCCAGCTTTTGCTGCAATATCACTTTTTCCCACCTCCTGGAGCTTTGAGGAGCAGCAGAGCTTGGCTTTACATCTTGCTGGATGCTCCAGAAGTGATTTCCATTTAGGTGCTTAAATGAATCTATTTTCAGGAAAACACTGGGTTTTCATGGGTGAATAAAACCTAATTCTGCCTGACGAAAACGTGGCTATAAATAAGAGCTGATGCCATTGCATTAAGAAGCAGCAATTAGAATTAGTGGGCAGAAAATTCTATTTCTGGAAAGATTTCTTGTCTGGAGGGTCATAGATGTTTTTATTTATCTGGTTGTTCTTTAACTTGCAAAATGTCCAAGTGGATCCAGACAGGGGATGTATTTCATTAAAAGCAGGAGCTGAAAGCTCTGGCTGGAGTTGGCCAAGTTTGGAATAACTTAATTGCTGAAAATGCACATTTTCCACAGGAGATCTCTCAGTGGATAAGCTCTGGCACAGCCAGCTTGGCACTTTTTAATTTTTCTTTTCCAAGCCTGGGAATTTATTTATTCTTGTCTCTGTGGCTGTTTTGATGCCTCAGATTTTCTCTTGCAGGTGTTGCATTTTTCCAAGATGAAAAAGAGTCGCACAAAGTTCTTCTTGATGTTTCCCTCTGCCAGCTTTCTCTGGCATTTAATTCTCTTTTAATGCTGTTTTCTGCTCGATTTCTCAGTTCTCCCAGGTCTCCTTCCCCTTTTCCTTTCTTCCCCCTGACATTGTAACGTGTTCCCATCAATGTTTTTGGAGATCAAAGCTTTTTCTTCCACCTTTTTTCTCCCTGTCTTGAAAACAAGGATTTCAGTTAACGTGGAGGCAGCTGGGAAGGAAAAAAAAGAGTCAAGAGCACTCAGGAGTTGAATTTGGGCATCTCTGAGTTTTTCCCCACTTAATTTCTTGTTAATGGGCCTCAGTTTCTGAGTCTGGTTTAACTTTCATGGAAATCTTTGGGGATTCCAAGCAGGCCAAAGAAAGGAGCAGAAAAAAGGGGGGGTTTGAGAAAAAAAGGGGGGGTTTGGAAAAAAAAGATTAGGGAGGTCTTGTTTGCTTGGATGGAGTTTTTGAGGAGGAAATGAATCTTTAATTGGGCACCAACTCTGTGGGAATGCCCCTCCATGGCTGAGGGCATCCCTTGGGATCACTTATGGAGCAAACAAGGAATTATTGATTCTTATTATTGATTATTGAATAATTATTGATTATTCTTCAGATCCAGCCGCTCAACTGAGCTCCTTTCACTTCATCTCAACAGCTGAGGAGAGATTTAGATGTTCTCCCTCTGAATTGTTGGATTTCCTCAGGCAAATCCCTGGGAAGGAGCTGCAACCTCTGGCTCTTTCTTCTGCTGTTTTTCCCACCTGGGAGCTGCTGAGACATCAGGAGGCAAAATAAGGATGGGTGTGGGTGGTTTTTCTGTAGTGTCAGGGGATTTTGAGGATGCTCATTCCTGTTGGGAAGCCTCCATTTCTGGGGAAGCAGCAGCTCTCCACAAGCAGCATTTTTTTGCCATGAGCAGAAAAGATTTGGTAGCTGAATTTCTTGGGAATAAATTGTTTTGTTTTGTTTTGTTTTTTTTTCTCTCCTGGCATTGGCAAAAAAAAGGTTTTTCTGCTCCTGGTTGGGCAGGAGGATTTGGGGCAGCAGGGACAGGCAGGTTTTGGGTGTTTGTGCCCAGAATTCCCTTGTCTGGATAATTTATAATGATATTAAACAGAATATTAAAAAATGATATATTGGGGAAAAAATCCTAAAGTTAAGGCCACCAGGTGAGATGTGAATGCCATTGTAGGAAGAGTTTTATTTTGGGGAAAAATGGTTGAAAAAGGATGAACTTGACTAGTCCTGGTACTTTGCATGAAGAGACACTCAGACTTGAGGAAATAAATCAGAAATATCCTCTTAAGCATTATATTACCTGAAAATGATGTGCATTTGCATAGATCTGAATAAATACTAAATACTGAATGATTATTTTTAGAATTCAGTCACAACTGCTTTTTATTATGCAGATAAAAGAATTAGTTACAAAAATTAAATTAGATATTAAGGACCTTTTTTTTTTTGCTGTTTTCAGCTTGTTCTCCTTAATAAGCTGAGGTGAATCAGCCTGTTTAGAATTGCTTAATGCCAAAAATAGGCTGCAGAAATAGGACAATACCTGAGCACACATTTAGGATATTTGCATTGGCCTTCAAAGGAAGCTGATGTTGCAAAAAAACCCCCCCAGAACCAACCAAACAACAAAAAAAACAGCTGGGGGGAGGTGCAGGACACAGAAAAACCATCTTTTCCTGGAATTAAATTCTCTGGAATTCTAAATCAATGCATTTCCACCCTGAAATTCTGTGTGATCAGCTAAGGAGAGATTTGGAGCAGGAAAGATCAAGATTCAGCCTCTGCTCTTCCAATTTCCAGCAGCTCAAAGCCAAATCAGCCTGAATTTTGTGTCCTCAGAGGCAAAAATTCCAAAAATAGCAGGAAATTTCTCAGCCCCTCCCTGAATTTGTGCCAGGGTGAAGAAAAGGAGTGGTGGTTTGATGGAAAAACTTCAAAATTAATTTCTCATCATTCTGGGTTTGCCAATGTTGGGAGTTCTTTCAGATATTCCCAGGTATTTGGAGATATTTTAGTTCAAGGGTCAGTCCATTTGCCCTAAAAATGGATATTGAAAAAATAGCATCAAAAATAGACCTAGCCAAGGCTTGAGGTGCTTTTCTGGTGAGTCAGAAGGTTTTTGTTGTTTCAGTCAGTCATGAAGAGCTTCTTAATGTTTCCAGTGTATTTTTTTCCTAAAAATTTCCACCTGCTCCTCTGTCCCCTTCCCAGCAGCAGCTGCTGTGGGCAATGTTTCAATCCAGGTTTTCCTGTGCAAATTCCTGGTGTGGAAAAGAATCAACTTTTGCAGTGAACTTTTATTTAAACTTTTATTTAAACTCACTATGTGCTCTGTACCCAGACAGTTCTGCAAGGCCAGTCGCTTTCTTGTCAACAGTAGATTATTAATTTTATTTTTTTAAAATGAACTACTGGCTTCCAAAAGATCTGAAATGCTTTAAAAAAATACTTAATGACACTTAGTATCTCCTATATGTCCTTTGCTTCTTTGGCTTTGTCATTGGGGATGAATTCACTCAAAAATTTGAAATTTCTCTGGGTTTTAACTTTTGTGGCTGGTTTGTCTTCTCTTCATCTCCTTCCTATGGGTTATTTATGGAAATCTTCCCTTCCCACCTCCCTGGAACAGGTTAAACTGATTTTTCTTATTTGTGTCTCCTGATCCAGCCTAATGCTCCATAAGACCAGGGGTTTAAATTATTTAAAGTATGTTGGAGCTTTCTACACTGTGTCAGTGAGAGTTGTAACCAAGATAGATTTTGAAATATATTTTTCATGAGGCAATAAAATAACCTCATAATTCTGTTTGTCAGGCTTGAAGTGTGTGAAGAAATATGGCAGGCAATGGATATATGGTATTAATACTTTCAGCTTTTGGATATTGGTGTATATATATTTTATTTTTTTTTTCTGTGTGTATTCAAGCTGATGAGGAGCAGGGATGAAATAAAATATTAATTACAGAGTAGTTTGGTTTGGAGAGGACCTTTAAAGATCATCTTGCTCAGCCCCCTACAATGAGTAGGGATTTCAAAAAAACCCAAACAACCTGACCTTGATTCTGCCCTTAATCAAGGCTGTAATAAATGAATTAATTAAACTTTATAGTGCTGGATTTACAGGGCAGGACTTGGCTGCAGTTGGGGGATCAGAGCCCTGAGAAGTTTGGAATTCCCCTGGGGCAGCACCAAGGCTGGGCTGGATTCCAGGAGTTTGGGAGGCAGTGCTTGTGTGCTCAACACCATTTAAAAAAAAAAAAAAATCTTATTTTTCAACTTGTATTTTCTTTTCTCACCCTGTTTGTTTGGTTTGGATTCATGTCTGGAGCAGGAATTCTGTTTCTCTGTCCACGTGCAACAGATTAAGGATGAGCAAAGGAGAAGATGGGGAGGGAAAGAGTTGGCTCTGTGGTCAGGGAAATGAGGATAAATTAAAATATCTCAGGGTTCCTCAGCAGCTGAGTTCATGTGATGAGTGAAATGCAGAATGGGATTTTTACCTGACTTCTGTGCTTGAACCAATATTTACAATAAACAATCTGCCTTTTTTCTTACACCTGGCTATAAGTGGATGTAATTATGCTCTTTTTGGCCTTATTTTAAAAATAACGCGTAAAAAAATTAAGGCAGTGAGATAAAAATACTTCTAAAATCCTGATTAAATATCTGGCCCATGCATAAAAAATCCTTTGCTGGGGGAAGTCCATGCCAGAAGATGTCACTCAAAGCTGCTGTCCTGGAACTGCAGGGCTAGGCTTTGCCATAATAATATAGATTTTTCCTGTTTAATATTGAGGTGAGTGTGTCCTTCCATCCATAGGGATGCTATTACTCGATCCCTAGTGCAGAATTAAGCAAAGCAAATCTCCAGGCTAAAATTTATCCTTCTTTTATAGTTCTACTTTCATTTAGACACAATAGAACTCCCTTAACCTTATATCTCCATGGACAAATTCCTGACCAGAATACTTGAATTCTTCTCCAAACTATGCAGGGAGAGTTGGAACAAGACAGCAGGGATTTATTGTGGGATAGATTGGATATAGATTAATTTTTTTTTTTCAGTGAAAAATTGTAATATAAAATGCCGCAAAAATATTTTGAGTTTTGCCTGTTTTACTTTGTTTTTAGTGGGGCTCTTCCTTTGAGAACCTGAGGTGATTTTGAGGCTGCTGAAGGGTTTTGTGCTGGCCTCAATTTCCTTGGGGAAAGTTGTCCAGTGGAGTCTTTGCTGCTTTTTTCCCAGGATTGGAGAAATGTGTGAGATGGAATTTCTTGTTTGGACTCAGATGTTTATCAGTTCTTATCCATGTCACAGTCTCACAAACCCTGAGTTCTGCAGCACTTCACTCTAACACACTGAAAATGGAGCCCTGTCTGTCTCTCTACAAGGCCTTTTAAGGATAAACTGTCCAATTAAGAAATTATTTTTTCTTTTAACACTTAAATTATTTTTACTTTTAACCCAATACCCAACCATCCCTACCTGCAATGTGGATTTTTTTATCCAATTACACAAAACCACCCAAACCCATGGAGAGGAAGGTGAAGAAGGAGCAGCCTCTGCCCTAAAACCTCCATCTTCCTTTATATGTATTACTATATTCTAAACCCTTAAACTCTGAGTTTCCCACCCTGTGATATCCCACACTTCTATTCAAACTCCACCCCCACAATCCCAGTTCCCCCATTCCATTTTGGAATCCTTCTCCATGGCCTCAGGTCAATGCAGAGTTCTCCTGGGGGTCAGTGCCTGGCAGCACAGAAAGTCTGAAATTCCCAGCATCCAGAACTCCAGCAGGGAATATTTGGGTTTTTTGAGATGCCTCAGCCAGGGCTCTCCCTCTGCCCTGCTCATTAATCTCACCCAGCAGCTTTTCCTCCATCCTATCTCTCTTCTCCTGCTCCAAAGTGATTTTTTTTTTTTTTGTAATTATGAGGGACAAAGCTCGTTACAGGCTGAAGGGAAGAGCTATTCCATGATTTTTCCTTCTTACAGCTCAACTTCTTCCAAAGAGGGGTGACACCCATGACCTGGGAAGTGCACCTGAGAAAATGAGCAACTTTTTAGAAGAAAAAAAGGGTTTGTTTCCCAGATAATTTAAAAAATAATAAAACCCCTTTAGAAATAATAATTGCTGGGAAAATTAGCTGTGTATTTTTATTTACAGACAAGAAATAAGGTTTGTTGCTTGTTTATTGGGTGCCAAGACTCAATTATTTGATGGAAAAATTAAATTTCAGTATTGGATGAGTATTGAATTTTGGTGTTTATTCTTTGCAATGATATCTTGAATTATTCTGATCAATCATCCTTTTCTTTTTTCTCTTAAGTTACCTTATGATTATTTAAAAAAACCTCAAAAAACCATTGGTCATCTCAGATCTTTCCTTCCATGAAAAGCAGTTTGTCACTTTTATGGATGCCACGGGAATTTCTCACCTTTTTAAGGTGAGATAAAATTTTTTTGGAGAACTTGGAGCATTTGGAATTTTTCTTCAAGTGCTGCCTCAGTGAAAAGATCTTTTCCATTATTTCAGGGAACAGCCAGAGACAGGAAAAGATTTGCTGAAATAATTTGCTCGGTTTTAGAGAATTAGTTGGAACAAAACCTGGATCTCCTGAAATTTTCTTGGTTAATGGTTGGACTTGAGGAATTTAGGGATCTTTTCCAATCTTAATGAGGCTCTAATTCTGTGATTGTAGCTTAATTAATTTTATGAGGGTCCTGTTGCATTTTGAATTTTACACTGTAGTAAGTCATAAATTGTGGTGTTTTGTAGGATTTTAAGTGAATATTCCATTGGAATATTTTAAGGAAATATTTGATTATTATTGAAATTCAGAGCTAAAATCTGAGCATTTTGTCTTTATCCAAACTCTTGTAAAAGTTTCCTTTTCCTCTTGGAGATGAACCTGTTAATACCTATTTAGGTCCTTCATTTTCAGGGCATTTTCTTTTGTGCAGGAACTCTTTCTGAAGAGTTAATTAAATTCAGATGCAGAAAGGTTTTCTTCTCTTTATCTTTTCAAGGGCCAGGTGGGGAATAAAAATCTGATCTCCTGAGATCTTATTCCCAAAAATACTCCAAAAATGGGTAAAAATGGATTAATTTGTTTCATATCCTCAGACCCTCTGAACTGAAATGTTGCTGTGAGATCCCAATTAGAACCACTCAGGAGAAAGTCCTGGGGGTGGGAATCTCCTTTCTGTGAGAAATTAAGCAAAATACAACTTAAAAGCATTTAGGAATTGGGCTTTTAGTGTATTCAGAAGAAAATGGTGACTATCACATTTGAGATGGGATTTTCACTCTTTTAAGGACTTTTTGGGGTTTTTATGTTCTTAGGAATTAAATATATTGGAATGCAAGTCCAAATCTTGCCAACTTTTCCAAGCAGAAGCACAGTTTTGCCTCTGCAGAGAAAGAAATAAAAATGCTGGAAATTGAAGTTTTGGGGGGGAAAAAAAAAATTCTACTTCCAGAATTCTGCACTTTTTTCTTCCAGTGCTTTTTCCCAGGCATCAGTTCCTGCCTGCTCCTTGGTGAAATGAAGACCACGATGACAAATGCCAAGGCTCAGCCCAAATAAATCAGTTTATCTGCACTGTGTAATTGGGAGATGTCTCCCTCCTGAGGGATGGCAGGCAGTGATTGAGGCACTGATCATAAATAAAGCTGGCAAACTGAATTTTCTCTCCTTTTCCTGAATGCCCAAGGAACAGCATCCAGGCTTGGACACTTCCATTTGGATCGAGGGCTGACTCTCATTCCAGTTGCATTCAGGGATGATTTTCCCTCTTCCTGAATTAATTTTTAGGTGTCATCCATGCCCTGCTTGCCCAGGAAATATTTAAGAAACAGAAATAAAGGGTATTTTATTGCTGCACATTGTGGAACCGTGTGAAAAGGGATTTCCCTTGCTTTAAAAGCTGCATTCCTCCAAAAACCTCAGGAAAAGCAAGGCCACATAATCCTCCCTCTGCACCAGGGGAAATGCAGAATTTAAATTTGCTGCAACACAGACCCACTTTCATTCCTGTAGATCTGGTTGCAAGTGAATAGGTAGAACTCCTATTTTCCCTTCTCTGAGGGAGCAGCACTGTGATGTCCTGCATTACTTTTCCATTAAATATGCGTTGAAGGGGCTTGTGTAATTTCCCTGGAAAAATAAATAGCATTTTCTAGTGCTAACAGCAGAGACACACTGGTTAATCCATTGCTTTATTATTTTGTCTCAAATTTTATGGGCAGGAGATAAAAGTGAATTAATTTTTGTTAAAAGATGACCTTTGGAATAGGCTCCCTGCTGAGTGTTTTAATTATTGCAGCAGGTATCCACAGCTTGAGACCCAGGAAATATTGATTTGCTTGGAGTGTCTCAGAGAGGGGGGGAAATGAATCCATGGTGTTGCCTCAGTGAAGTCAGAGCCACTTCTGGAAAAGGAAATCCTGGAAATATCCATTTAGGAATGCCTATTTTGCCCAGGGGAGTCTGCTGGGAAATGTCTCATAATCATATTTTAGTAGTGGGAATTTTGCTGTAGGAATGTTGTTGATTTTTTTTTTGGTTGGTCTTTTTATTAAAAATGCTTTTAATTTATTTAAATAACATGGATTTAGTAGATTTAGCTTGGGTTTTGGGATGGAATTCCTGGCTGGGAGGGTGGGGAGGCTGTGGCACAGGGTTCCCAGAGCAGCTGTGGCTGCTCCATCTCTGGAATGTCCAAGGCCAGGCTGGACTGGATTGGGATAGTGAAGGTGTCCCTGCAGGGCAGGGGGTGGCACTGGATGGGTGATTAAGATCCCATTATTTGATTTAAAAAAAACCCCCAAAACTGAGAAATGTGTTCCTCTATCAAAGAATTGGAGACTTTAGACCACCCCTGGAGCTAGAACTCCCAAGAAATTCCAGTATAAATGTGTCAGTGTCCCCCCCCCCAGCAAATTTTTCCCTCTGGATGGTGTAAATCAGGAATTCTCACCTCACACTGTGTCCCTACCCACCTAAAAGATGCCAGGGCAGCTTTTCCATCCCTTCCCTGGGTCTGGGCAGGGCAGAAACAAGCAAACCCAATTTCACCTCCCCACACTGAATCCTTGAGCAGGGTTTCTGTGGAGCCAATTATTAGTTAAACAGGGGATAATTGGATTTAATAGGAAAACTCTGAAGGGTATCAGGAGCAGAGCAAAGACCTGAGAACAATGGGCTGTGTGGGAAGAGGGCAACTGTCAGTGGAGTTCCCAGGGATTGGTGTTGAAATATTATTTCATATTTTCCTTAATGACTTTGGCACCAGAAGTCAAAATGTGCAAATGAAATTTGCTGATGACACAGAACTGGGAGACAGCCTCGACACCGAGGAGGATTGGATTAATTAGGCAGGATTAGGTGACCTCCAAGCCTGGAATAATAGAATTAGGGGAAAACTGAGCAGTGCAAGCTCGGGGTCGTGTCCTGAAGAATGAGGAGATGAATTCCAGCAGGAGGATCAGGACTTTGGGGCTTTTCCTGGACCACAGGGAGCTTTTGACTCCTTAATGGTGAGAGGGGCTGGCGAGTTCCCAGCCAAAATTTGGGATTGTGGCTCCCTGTGCTCTGCTGGGCTGGGAGAGATGGATGGAGAAGCTTCTGGGGTGGCAGGGCTGGAGCAGCTCTGCTGGCTGAGCTGAGCAAAACCAGCGTGCAGAAGGGGGGTGGTTGCTCTCCATGAGGATGTTGGGGGATAAATAAGGAGGGGAAGCTCCTCAGAGGATGATTTTGTGGGCTGGACGAGGGGGTAGGAGCCAGGTTTGAATACATCGAGGCTGGAAATTAATGGGAGGTTTGGAGCTGCAGTGGACTGGGAATAGTGGGCAAGAAACTTCAGACTTTTCTGTTTGTTTACCTCAGAAAATGAAATTTTGGGCTGCTGAGGTGGTGTCAGGAGTGAGTGGATAAAGGATTAAAGGATATTATTATGATTCAAGGATAACCCTTTAATAACGAGTAAAATGCAGATTTCCCTGCTCAGGATCCATTTCCTGAGGAAAACCCGTGAGTCTTGGCCTTTCCCAAATAAACCCACTCCAACCCTGTTTTTCTGGAGTGCTTTACAATGATTAGTTGATGATTTCAGTGTAATTACATTTCCAGAAGGAGTTTTGGCTCTGCTCTTCTGAGTAGGTATTATTTGCTTTATGTAATTGTAGAGCTTTGGTTGTCGTGGCAACGGGACAGTTCTTAAATTTAGAAACTAATTTGTTTTCTGTCACTTTGCTCTTTACTGTTAAGGAGACAAGCTGTTTGCTATTAAATAAAACTTAAAAAGAAGGAGAGATTAAACGTGGATAAAAATATAATGCAGAAAATATCGTGTAGCATTCACTTGGAGATGAAGGAGAAAGCACTGGCGAGGCTGGGAGGGAAATTCCTGAATTTCTTGGGAATAAAGGGGAAATTTTTGTGCTGCTGAGGGGGATATTTTGTGTGTGAATGGGAATAAATCCAATGGGGATGCTGCAAACAATAAGAGGCCTGGAATCCCAAATTCCTGAGTTTATAATCCCATTTTTTGTTCTCTACAGCAGTGGGGTCACTTGGCCTCTTTAATTTTGGCTAAAATAGTGACAATATGTAAATGATTTAAGGGAGTTGTGGAGTGAAGCACCTGGAAAGTCTCAAAGTGGTTTTTTTTTTCCCTTGGAGACAAAGGCGGTATTTTAGATTATATAATACAGGCTCGGTACTTTTCTTTAAACAACATCTAAATCAGCCTGGGATCTTTCCAGAAAAGGGAGAATATAAAATATTGATGTTCCTGCTGGAAAAGTAGGTCTTTGAGATTAATTTTTGTTCATAAAATAGAAAGCCAAGGATTTTTAAATGACTTTGAAGAGCCAGGCTGGGGAATTTAGCCAAGGAGCTGCAGGTTTGTGTTGGAGATGATTTTTTTTTTTTTCTTTTTTGCTCACATTGGTGGCCTCAACTCGAGCTGGTGAAAACTGAAATTCAAAGTTAAAACTGTCCATGGGATTGGTTTGGGTTGGAAGGGACCTTAAAGCTCATCCAGTTCCAGCCCTGCCATGGGTGGGGACACCCAGGCTGCTCCAACCTGGCCTTGAAGAGTTTTAGAATTATTTTTGACTTTATTTATCCCTGGAGAGGAATCCACGTGGACAAAACTGAGTCTCCAGGTTCGGGTGTGGGTGTTGCCAAAGCAGTGCAGGAGGTTAAGCTGAGCTTTAGGGTTTGGGGCAGGCCTGGCTGTGATGGCAGATGTGGTTTGATGGTGATCTGTGGCCCTAACTGATCCTTCAAACAATGTCCCAGGTGTCCCTCAGCCCTGGATTTCCATGGGAACAGCAGCACTTGGGGTGGAGCAGAGGAATTTGGGAGGTTTCAGTTCTGGGATTCAGCTCCAATTAATCTTATAATGAAAACCTGAGCTGGAGCAAACTGAACTCCACACATTTGTGCTGCTGTTTGGGCAGGAAAGAATCAAATGATGGAGTTTCATCCCAAAATTCCTAAGCTTTAAGTGCTGCTTTTGGCTGTGGAGTTGTCCTGCCAATCTCCTCCGTTAAATCCATGTGTTCAGGAGGAGGGTGAGCTCAAAAATTGATCAGATGTCCTAACATTCAATGCAAAAACATACCAAGCAAATTTAATTTATAAAATTTGGAATTTAGAGGAATTTTGATTGAATTTATAACAATCTTCAGTGAATTTATTTCAATTTGTAAAAAATCCACCTTAATATATAGGCATTTAAATTTATTTTATAGAAGTTTTGATTTATAAAAAAATAATTTTCATTTATAGACATTTTAATTTATTTTATAGGAACTTTAACTTAATTTATAGGAATTTCAATTTAGAGAAAATTCTTTATTTTCCCCAGAATATTAATAAAAATTATAACCTGACTTATCCTCCAGGATGGCTTTATCTGCTCTGGGCACTGAAGCTCTGCTTAAGTAGTTTTTAAACTGATTAAGGATTCAGCACAGCTGAAAGGGATGTTTGTATGGCTTTTATATTATATATTCTTTTTAATTTGAGTATAAAAAATAAAAGGAGGTGGCACATAATCTCAGAAAGAAGTGGGTGTGAGTTTTGTAGTCCCAGTGTGTGGCTTTGAGAGAGGAATTTGAAAAGCAGCAGCGCTTCTGTTTGTCTTTAGAATAAAAACTTGTGGAAGTTTGTTCAGCCAAGGGAAACAGCCACTTATTTATAACTTTTATTTCTAGTGGGGTGGAATAATAAGATGCACCACTCCAAGTGGCATTTGGCTGTCATCAAATAATATTTTTTTTTCTTTCCACCCAAGCATACAGTGAAGTGAATTTGTGAGTAAGTGACTGGTTTTATCTGAGCTCAAGGGTTTGCTTTTTTCCTGTCACTATTCCTTGGTTACAATCAAAAAACAGGAATTGAGTTGCTGTTTCTTGGAGCTGGTTGAGGAGAGCTTTGGTAGTAGTGGAAATATTAAACCAAACATGAATCTAATAATATAATTCCACAAAAAAAAGTGTGTATTGTAAGGCAAAATATCTCCTGGAGATGGAATTACAGCTGTTTGGAGAACACCAGCTCAAGATTTAAAGATTTATTCATTTTTAATTGCAATTTTGGGCTGGTGGCCACCAAAAAATGATCTAAGAAGCTTGGCAAGTGCGTGTGGGTATTTTGTGAGGGGGTGAGGATGCAGCAGCCTCCCCCTGTTCTGATTATCCCCCTGTGGATCCAGCCCCAGGGGTGCTCATCCTCATCCCCATCCTTGTTTTTAACACCCCCAGAACCTCTCTCACCCTTTTCTCTGGCATTTTCAGTGCTGAGAGTTTGGGGCCTTCAGCCAGAGCTCTCCTTTATAATATATTTATAAGTACATATTTATATTATATAATTATATGCAATTATATATTTGTGTAATTATATATATTATAATTATATATTTATACATAAGAAAATATTTTCCCCTGTGGATAATGAGAAGAGTGCACAAACCCATAGATTTCCCTGGATTTTCCTGTTCCAGTTTGCAGGAACAGTGGTTTAATTATTTGATTATGTAAGAGTGAGAGAGGCCTGGTGGCAGTGTGGATCTATTTTATGGAATTGCCACTGGAATATATTTTTCTTGGGAAACTCTTGGGCACGGAATCACACAGGGTTTGTCAGCACTTTGTTAGGAGAGCCCTGAGCAGCTCCAGATGTTTTTCTGGGAGGAATCAGCAAAAGGCACTGACAACTTTATTGGCTGCTGACGTGAGCTTGGCTCCATCCCTGGAATGGGCTTGGAAGGATGGTGGAATTGCAACAACACACAGCCCTGAGGTTAAAATCAAATTCAGGGAGCCTTTGCTACATCTTGGATGAGCATTTTTAGCCAGATCTTCCCAATGTTTCTCCTCACTTGCCCATTCCAGTGATCCATTTTGCTGTGGAAAACACCAAGCCTGAATGGAAAACGTTGGCAGTACCCTGGGCAGCACAATTTGCAGGGCTGGCTGATGGCTGTAATGCACAGCCTGACAGCATTTCTGCAGTGCTGGGCTTTAGCTTTATGCCCACTCAGTTTCCTTATCAGCTCCGTGCCAGTGCTTATCACATAATTCTCTCTTTCACTGCTCAATTTACTTCAGCTGCCCATGGCACCTCTCCCTTCCTTAAAACACAGGGCCTTTCCAATTTCCAGGAATGTTTACAGTCTCCTAATTTGGAGCAGGTGTTGGAGCCTCTCTCCTCTGCTGTGCAGCAGAAGGTTCATATATTTTTCATTATAGATGGAGATAAATCCTGGTGCTTGGGATGACCATCTGTCAATGGGTTTGTTCTCCTGGACTATAAATAAAATGGTTTGGGGTTTGTTTTGATGTATTTGATTGTGATCCTGGTGTTGATGAGGCATCATCCCACTTCCCACATGGAGTTTTATGGCTGGTCATTACCAACCTGCCACATTCCGTGATGGGACTTTTTGTATTGGGATAATTCTGGTAAAAATCGGGTTGTGGGAGTGTGAGCCAAAAATTCTTGGGCTTTAATGTCCCTCTTTAAAACTGATGGTGCTCTCCTATGAGTCAGGGTCACTCTTGTGTGACATGACCCAGAATTTCTGAGACAATAAATAAATAATAATAAAACTTTGGAGGAGGCTGTCCAGGGAAGTGATGGAATAACATTCAAAAGATGAGCAGATGTGGCACTTGGGGATGTGGTTTGGGGGTGGCCATGGCAGTGCTGGGGAGTGGTTGGACTTGGTGATCTTGGAGGACTTTTCCAACCTCAGTGATTCTGTGAGAATGGGGGATCTTGGAAAGGGCTTTTGGTCCTGCTGGGATTTTTGTGCTTTCCCAGGGATAACATTAAAAATATTCTGGGTGCCTCTAGGTACTCTCTGAGCTCAATATCCCACTCTGAAACTCATCCCCTTCCTTGGAGAGAATAAAATTCCCAAACTCATTTGTCCAGCTCATGGCATGCCCTCCCTGCTGCTTTTTGGGTAATACTTTGTTTTTTCCAGCATTTTCATCACCTTGCATGACTATTTTTGGGGCAAGGCATAGATTCTGCACTGAACAGAATTGGAGATGCTGTGGGATTTGGTTGTGGGACCTTCATTGTGGGCTCCCTCCAAAAAAAAAAAAAAGTTCCTGATGGAAATCAGGCTGTGGGAAAGGGCAGGGAGGTTCAGAGCTGGTGCCATCAGCCAGCAGAAAGCTGGGGTTCTGTAGGGAGCCTGAAATCCAAGGGATTTTGGCACAGTTTGCTCTTTTTTTGAACTTGTTTAATAATGGAGTGTCATTAATGTGCCTCTGAGCATGTTAACACAGCTGCAGCTATTGTGTGTTCGGGAGGGAACAGATCTTGTATCCCTGCCCTGAGAAATCTTATGGGAAATTTTCCAAGAGCTCATTAATAGCAGAGCCTAAATATCCATTCCCCTCCAAGAATGTATTCCAAGATATTTGGAATGGCTCTCTGTAGCTTGGAGGTAGAGAAAGCTCTTCCCTAAACCCTGGGTCATCATGTTCCCTTTCCATAGTCATGGAAATACAATTACTTACCTTTGGAATTACAGCTGGTGCTGATGGCTCCTTTTTCCCAGAAAAAATAGCTCTGAGAAAGGGTAGAGAAAGGTGTGGTCTGGTTTTCAGGGAAGATCCCCCTCCTGGCCTCAGGAGCTGGCCAGTGAAGGGTCTGGCCAGGTGCAATTCTGTCCTTGCCATCCATGGGGATTTTTTTCAGGAACAGAAGAAATGGTTCTTTAAATATAATTTAAGAGGTTTTTCAGAGCTTGTCTTAAAGTTTCAGTCCAAAGTAGGATTTGGGAAATGTGTGTTGGAATGAAGGGATCTGGGCACGTGGAGCACTTGGGCAGTTTGAGCATCTCAGCTGCAGAAGGAAAGAAAATTTCTCACCCAAGTCCTTTGTGTCATTAACTCAGGGACTCAGGAACTGGAGTTTGGCTCTTTATTCCCCAGCATGTCTGATTCTGATCCTGTGGAAATAAAATAATTAGTATTAGTTCCCATAACTCCAGTGCATTTCAGTCAGATGAAAAAGAACAAGCAACATTTTTGACTGATGGGTGCTAGGAAATAAAATACAACTTCTGCAAGGAAAGGATAAAAATAAATAATAGGGTTGTTCTTCCTCACAGATTTCTGGGGTAGTTAAGAATAAATAACTTGGAGAAGTTTGGCACCAAAAATCTCAAGAGCAGACATCCGTTTTGCATTGTTTTACTGCAGTCTAATAAATTAATTTTGTAATTAAGCTTTTTCTTTTCTTTTTGTGGTGAGATGGCCACTACTGGTCTGAAAATTTAAATATAATGACTCCTACAAGAGACACTCTTGAGGCATTCAGAGCCAGGAGAAAGTTATCTCATGAATTTTCTTAGTGTGGCTTCTTACTCAATGAGGATTTTGTTCTGTTTTCTTCTCTCCAAGTGCAGGACCTGCTTAGGGAACTAAAAACTTGTATTTTTTGACATATTCAGCCCTTTCCCTCCCTTGACATGGTGCTACCATCACTGGTGAAGCAGAAGGTCTTCAGATCCTTCAATGTGAAGTAAATCTCCAATTTCTGCTGATTTTTATATCCAAGGGTGACAATACCCTGACTGCTTTTGATTCCTGGCGTGCTCAGAATTTGTGCATTTTGCAAGAAATGACACAGTTATCTCAGCCTGCAGCTGAGACCATCTTGCTAATATTAAGCTCTAATTTGGGAAAGTGTTCCAAAAAATAAGACTTTACAAAAAAGAGGGATAATGGACGGGATTGAGTTGTGCAAAGAGAGAAAATTTGGTAGGAATTGAGTCAAGCACCTCAGAGGAATGGAATATTTCACCTCTTCTGCTGTGATCTCTGTTTTGAAGTCTGTAATTGTTTCAGTACATTTAGACTTTTTTCTTTAAGGTTTTATTCTCTATCTAGACACATCAGGAAATAAGAAATTAGCTAGCTACCTGCTCTTCAAGTGACCAAAGGGGCAGCTGGAGATAAATTACATGTACTGTTAAAAATTTGAACAGAATCTGTGTCTGCTCCATGCCCTCTTGAACAGAAGATCAGGTGGCAGAACTTTGGGAATTCATGTCTCCACTGCCTTGCCTGCCTTTGTACCTTAATTTGAAGCTCTGGAAAAGAGGAATTTCCTCCTGGTGCTGCCCAGTCCCCTGGGATTCCACTGGAATTTGTTATCCCCATGTTCTGACTGATTGCAGGAGAGCAGAGAGGGGAGCAGGTTCCCACTGCAAGGATGGAAAGACAGACTGCAGAGCAGCTCAGAAATGTAGGATGAGGGTTGTAAATCGTGGATCTGGCACTCCTGGATCTTTTTTTTTTTTGTGCTGTGATAATTGGGATGTTCACCTCTGCAGCAGGAGCTTTGCACTTGAGGGGCTGGAGCCTGTCCAGGGAAGGGAATGGAGCTGGGAAGGGTCTGGAGCCCCAGGAGGGCCTGAGGGAGCTGGGAAGGGGCTCAGCCTGGAGAAAAGGGGGATCAGGGGGGACCTTGTGGCTCTGCACAGCTCCTGACAGGAGGGGACAGCCGGGGGGGATTTGGGATCTTATCCCAGGGAACAGGGACAGGAGGAGAGGGAACGGCCTCAGGGTGGAAATCAGCAGGAATTTCCCCATGGAAAGGGTGAATAAACCTTGGCAGAGGCTGCCCAGGGAGGTTTGGAGTGCCCATCCCTGGAGGTGTCCCAGGAGGGCCTGGAGGTGGCACTCAGTGCTCTGGGCTGGGGACAAGGTGGGGATCAGGCACAGCTGGGATTCGATCCTTGAGGGCTTTTCCAACCTCAGTGATCCTGGGATTGCTCACCCAGCTGAGCATTCCCTGCCCTCCCTCACCCCAGGGTCCTGCCCACCCTCTCCCAGTGCTGTGCCAGTATTATTTAATAAATATTAAAATATTATTAATAGTATAATAACAATAATATTAAAATATTACTTATAATTTATTGCAACAGCAGATGGCAAAATCCCTTCCTGAGGTGTGAATGTGGAAGAGCAGCAGGACAAACACCTCCCACTACCCAGGGAACATTCCAGCTGGGAGGGGGATGGAGGTCAGGGCTCAGCCTGGGCTCTCCCAGGTGAATCTTTGTGTTTTCCTGCTGCAGGAGCAGCCCAGCTCTGTAATAACAGAGCTCCAGTGATTTGGAACCTCCCACTTTACCTAAGCCCTCATATCTTGTTTTCCTTAGCATTTTCTTAACCTTCAAAGAGGAATGGATTAAGGTTTTAAGTAGGACTGTGCTGGCAACTATCAGGACTTGTGTTTACCACCCAGAAAAAAAACTTGTCAGGAGAATAACTTTAGAAGAGGAAGGAATGATTCCTTGTTTAATTATGCATTTAAAAATGGTAAATTTATTCCTGCAGATTATTTCAAATGAATTATTCAGTCACCCTTAGGGAGCACTGTGAAATGGGGAACGCTTGGGCTCCTCTGCTGGAACAGAATCCTCCTCCCCTGGGTTATGGGTGAGGGTTTGAGCTGGGATTAGACCAGGAAAACTGGGAATAGGTGAGGAGCAAAGGATCACACCAGCTCTTAATTATCACAGTGCTGTTGAGGGATACCTCACCTGCAGTGGGTGTGCTGCTCCTGTGCTTACCTCGCATCAATTAATGCAGATTTCCCCCCAGTTTAAGCTTTGTGTGAGAGCAGAAGCCCCCAGAGTGCCACCATCTGTTGTGGGGGAGAGCAGAGTGGGAAGAGAACACCCTCTGGGCAAAGTTCAGGGATGATCCCAAGGTTATTTGTGACCTGAGAGTAAATCCCAGTTGTTTTGTGCACCTTGAGATTTACCTCTTGCACTGGAGTCTTCTCTGCCTTGAAATTGGGAAGATTGGGGATGTGGTGCAAGGCTGGGAATCCTCATGGATGCTTCCAACAGCTTCATGGCCAACTTGGACATCCCCCTGCAGGGTCTTGTTCAGCTCTGCTGCCCTTTTCTGGGAAAACTCAGATTTCCCCATTCTGGAGTGATCTTCTTTGGCTTTTATGTCTTGGGTCCAACAGCTCTATCTGCATCATTGAATTCCTGCAGCTGAGAAGTGGGATTATCAATTCTGGGAGAAAAGACTTTCCTTAAATTCCATGGGCCTGGGTTTGGGGGATAAGCAGGAATTCCAGCAATAAAACTTGGGGCTATCCATTTTGGGAGAAAAGGCTTTGGCTAAATTTTATGGGGGAAAGTGGTCTGGATCTGGCCAGGAATTCCTGCAATAAGATTTGGAATTCCTGCAATAAGATTTGGAATTCCTGCAATAAGATTTGGGATTATCCATTTTGGGAGAAAAGACTTTGGCTAAATTCCATGGGGGAAAGGGGCCTGGATCTGGGGGATGAGCAGGAATTCCTGAATTTCTGGATTGGTGGCAGAGAAGTTGGCTCAGGGCAGAGAGGAGGTGCCTTTTTTCCTCCTGTTTCTTTTCTGATGGTGAGGAATCCCTCCACAATTCCCTGCTCTGTTAATCCCTTCAGAAGGAGGCTCAGTTTTTGGGATTTTTTTAATGTTAAATCTAGAATCTCATCCTTGGCTGGATGTTCCCATAGGAGACAGCTCTGAGATTGCCATCAAGATGTGAGAGGACAAAACAGCCAGATTTTAAGTGCTAAACTTTCATCCAGAAGACAATTTTTTCAGGGTAACCAGTAAAAAATATTGGTTATTTGATATTGGTTTTGAGTTTTAGGAAGCCAAGTGGAATCTGGGATGAGCATTTTGTGTAGGAAATGTTCTTATGCCACATTTTCCAGAAAACACGGCCTATATAAAAATAATAGTGATTTTTTTTTTTCTGTGTAATAAAATATTCCTGTCATTTTTAAATTCCCAGGGGGAAAAGTATGGAAATTGTTCTCCAACAATAATTTTGCCATTTTGTTTTATTTGTGGGATGACAACACTGAGTAATCACAGAACACTATTTACAAAATTAAACCAACAGCAGTGCCTGCAATTCAAGGAACTAATATATCCACACACTCAAAGGAAAAAAACTCAAACAAATTAGAAGGAATTGATTTGTTTGGCAAAAATGTTATTTTTGTTTTGTATTAAAAAAATATAAAAATATATAATATAACGTGTATATAAAAATATTTATAATGAAATGCATATATATTATATACAATATAATGCTTGTATTATTCAGTACAAACTGAATAATAAAATGGGAAAAACGTGAGTTTGGAGTTATTTGGCTGGGAATAATTTGAATAATTATAATTTCCAATAATTTGAGATTGGAAGAGAGAATGTGGGGGGAGAAAAATGAAAGGAAAAACCCAGTATTTTAAATTAAATCCCAGCTTAAATTGGTGTATTCCTGCAGGATGAACAGCATGAGATTACAGGTGTGTGGTTTTTAAATTCTTTGCAGTGGTTCCCTGATAATCCTTTCCATCACCTCCTAGTTTTAGGCAGAATGTGGTGATGAAGGGTTTCTCTTCTGTGTGAGATTGAAACTTTGCATTTTACATTTGTGGTGTTCCTTGGCAGAGGGAAAGAGGGAGTAGGGGATGAGCTGCACCCCTGGAACTCTGAGAAGGTTTTTGGTCCCTCCCCTTTTTGAGGAGAACAAGTAGAAATTGGGTAGTTTGATAAAGTGGTAATTAAATTTTGGTAATTTATGCTATAAAATACATTTATTTCTGTGTATTTTGGTGAGGACTGTGGATTGTGACCACTGTGAAAAGTCAGGACACTGCACACTCTGAGGTTTTAGCACAGTATTCTCTGTGTGCTGCTTTTTGCATCATCTCCTCTTAAGAAATGCAGATATCTGGAATTTGCTTCTTATCCAGGCTTAGTAAGGGAGGCATTAGCACTTCTCTGTATGGCTGGAACCACACACATGCACTAATTCCCACCTAGATTATTGCTCCCAGTTGTCCAGGAGTGTTTCTCTCTGCTTGCATTTCATGAAGTTAAAATCCCCTCGAGACTGGGGCACTTTGTGTGTGCCCCCCTCCAGAGGATCTTATGAGAAATTGCTTAAGAACTTGGCTTGAAAACTTGGGAATTCCTTACAATCGGAGCTTTTATTTCTCATTTCTTTTATTTTGTATTTTCTTTTCTATCTGCTGTACTTAAAACTGGCGCAACTCAACATTTTCCTCAAGTTTTTTATTGACTGTGGACAGGAAGATTTACAATATCACCAGACCAAAAGGTAGAATTATTTCACTCTTGACTATTTTGATGTTGGCATCCAACAATTCAGTGAGTAGGACTAAAATCCTGCCAGCTCCTCTTTAGGAAAGCCTGGGAGTATTGTAGTCTGAGCTGAACTGGAGTAGCTTTTCTCTCTTTCCTGATTTTAATCAATGCCTCAGGGCATTGCATTCGGTTCAATCAAGCAGCAGACAAAATGCAATGCACTGCTAACCTCCCAAGTCTGTGCACAAAGTTTCTTCATAAAATATGCATGCAGAACACAGAGCTGTAATGATAATGATCCTCTCTAGGTTATTCCATAAAAAATTCAGCATTTTAGGGTCTGTAGGCTTTGATTTTGAGTTTTTTTCTTTTTTTTTTTTTTTCCTTTATGAGAAAGCTCAAAAGCCTATTTCAACATGACAAAACCACTANTTTTTTTTTTTTTTTTTTTTTTTTGGTCAGGAGTTCCAAGGATTTTCCTTTTGTATTTGTTTATTTTTAATGAACTTTCCATTAGCATATGAAAGTCATATTAACATCCACTGTGCTGAGCACTCACTTTAGGTTTCTTTCTACTGCTGGGACTTATTTAGCTGGGAAAAATGTGTAATAAAGGCCTGCAGGTGGCATTCTTGGTCAGCCTTTAAGCTCAGTCCTGGCTGCACAAGCAGCCTCCCTTTTTGTGCTGATGTGGGAGATAAATTGGAATTTGGGATGCTGCCTTTCCCGTGCGTGTTCTGTGTGGAATCCATTTGGGGCCCTGGCGTTTCTGCAGAGCCTGAGGATGATAAGAAGAGCGGGGAGCTCTCCTGATAACTCCTGAAATGATTTCTGCTGCTGCCTGTGTCTGACACCGACATAATCTGGAGTTAAATATGCGCTCCCTGCTCAAGCCTGGGGCACGGAGGCAGAGCTGCTGCTCTGGAGAATGCTTGGTGTTTTTTTATTTTTTTTTTTTTTTCCCCAGGTAGCAGAAGGGTTATTTATAGGAATACATACCTGTTTTCTGTTTAGGAAGAGAAATTCTCCCAAATTTCTAGCACAGTCACTAAATATTTGGGATTGCCACTTTTATAGTGGGGTGTTGTATCTTTATAGAATCATGGAGTGGTTTGGGTGGGAAGGGACCTGAAATCCCACCTCTGCCATGGCAGGGACACCTTCCACTGTCCCAGGTTGCTCCAAGCCCTGTCCAGCCTGGCCTTGGGCACTTCAGGGATCCAGGGCAGTCACAGCTTCTCTGGGCACCCTGTGCCAGGGCCTGCCCATCCACAGGGAGGAATCCCTTCCCCATATCCCATCTATCCCTGCCCTCTGTCCATGTGAAGCCATTCCTCCTGTCCTGTCCCTCCATCCCTTGTGGCTTGTTTCTCTCCATCTTTCCTGTAACTCCTTCAGGAAGGTCACAATTAGGTCACCCCAAATTTTCTCATCTCCAGGCTGGTTTACTGCTCCATCAGTCCTGCTCTCCACATCCCAACCTTGCCTTTTCCTGGAGGCTTCCTTTGCAAGGAGCCTCTGAAAGTGTAGTTTTCATATAAAACACTCAAAATTCTGGCTGGGCCAGTTGGTGCCAGATCAACAGCAAACCCCATGTGTGGAAATAAAAATCCCTTAACACGACCACAGAGGTAACCCTGAGTAGGAGAGAAGAAATATTCCTTTATTAGCTGAAGTCATAGGCAGAGTGAAATGTCCTTAATGGACAGACACAGCAGGATAAGATTGGGTTAGGATGAGCTACAGTTTGAGTAATCTTATGGGATATGATTGACTTCCTTTGAGGGTTTCTTTCATGGCCTCTCTTCAGGAGCCCTTGTTTTAATTGTCAGATGAGCTGAGCAGCAGTGGTGAGGTGATTATGCAAGGTCACCGTGGGCTGTGCTGGAAGACAAAGGAGGAAAAGCCACAAAACAGAGGCAGCTTTAGTCTTGGGCTGTGTCTGGCATTGAGATCTGGAACAAAACCTCCAGGAGGAGAAGAGAGGGTGAGTCTGGTAGGACCCTAAATCCCATCCAATTCCAAAGGGAATTGGGACACCTTCCACTGTCCCAGGCTGCTCCAAATGTCCAACCTGGCCTGGGACACTTCCAGGGGTCCAGGGGCAGCCACAGCTTCTCTGGGAATCTGTGCCAGGGCCTCCCCAACCTCCCAGTAAACTCATATAAATATAGGGACATGAATTTTCTACTTTTAGGTGATTCTGTGGATGTTTCATTAGGTTTATAGAAGAATTTGGCTTCTGAGCTCTTGGGCCTGGGTGTCCTGAGAAAATGATGGAGCTGGGATGGAGGTGGAGTTTCTGTTGAAACGTGATGATTTTGGGACCCCAAGGGAAAGAGGTTTCTCTGGGTGTAGAAGGTGTTGAAGGGCAGGCCAAGCCCTGGATGGCTGAGCCAGCACTGCCTGGCACCACTCCATCCTCAGGGATGAGCTGCTGCACTCCCCTAACGGGCAAGGAGAGGATAAGAAAGAAGAAAAAAATATCTATTCTCAAATTTATCTAAATTTTCCTAAAGGAGTGTATTTTTTAACCAGCCCTGGAAGATTAAGCTGAGACCATTTTTCCATGTTTTTTCAGTCTGTTCTGTCCTGTGATCTGTATTCTGGGAATATCAGAGCCACGCAGCAGAGATCACAAGATGGAATGTTTGGGATATCAGGGCAGGAATGATAATGCAATGCCTTTTTACTTTTCATTTTCATCTTGGATCCAGCTCTGTGTCACATTAAAGAGGGACTCTGTGCTCTGAGAGCTGTGCTGGGACGTTGCTGTCCTTCCCAAGGTTACAGACCAGTGCTGGAAGACAGAGAGACACAAAATTGTTTAACTAGGGGAAAGAAGTTTCACTTTCCTTGCGCTTGTTTTCCACTCAGTCCTGTCACTGGTTTATCAGGAACAAAATCTATTCCAAACACATGCTGGAATAAACAGCACACAGAGCTCAGCTCTGATGGGTGCTCAATACAGAGCTGTCGGAGCTGGATGAGTTTACGCTTTCTTTATTTATTTTTTGGCAATTCAAATGCAAAGACCAGGAGTCAGGGACATCATGGAGACTTGTGACATTCAGTGGCTGACACTGAATTAAAAAAAAAAACACCCAAAAGTGTGTTGCTTTCATTCATACAGTGACTCCTGCAGTCATTCCTTACCTCTGGCAGATTTAATATTCTGGGCAGATAAACTGTAATAAATATTCTGATAGTTAATAATCATTTTGGGGCAAAAGCCATGTTCAGCTCATATTGAATCTTATCAAATGATTCTTGTTGACTCAGTGGCAGCACTGAGACCTCAGTAACTGCTCAGACTAATCCAATCAGATTATTAATTCTTTGGAGAATGATGATTTAATTTTTTATCAGCCCTGATTGAGTAAAACCTCCTTGTGCAGCGAAGAGAAAGGGGGTGGGAGTCTCTGGAAAAATTGTGTTCTGTGGCACAGGGCAAGGGGTGGAACTGGATGGGTTTTGAGGTCCCTTCCATCCCAAACCAGTCTGGGATTCAGAGCTGCCTTTGCCCTGGAGTGTTCAGAGTTTTCATCTGCTGGGGCAGAGCTCTGTGACCTCGCTGCTCTTGTGGCTGAATCGTTTTGGGAGAACAAACTTTTTCAGGCAGCTGTTCCAGGCCTGTGGGATTTGTGGGATCCACGGAGGGAAATCAGGAACATGGCTGTGGGGGCACACAGTCAAGAAATCCATTAAGGGGAGAACTCTGGGCTGTGCTGAATAAAGACATGCAGTGAAATGCTGTCCGTGCTGATCTGGGGTTTGTGCAGATAAAGAGAATTCCCTGGAGCCCTTCCTGTGCTGCAGAAAGGTGTGAAATCCACTTTTCCTACTGTTAACATGGGTGTAGTGATTCCTGTGAGCAGTTCCTATCTGTGCAAACAGCACAATCCATACAGGACAACTTTCCTTGTTACATTGGAGATATTTTAAACACTGTGTAATTACTCTGAGCTCCACAGTATAAGAAATTTAAAATAATTTACTAAACAAGCCTGCTCTTCCACATGCTAATGGAACATTTTCATGGAAGCCCTTGGTAAGGAATGAGGGGCTGTATTAAATGAAGTTTAAATAAAACATGAGCTAGAAAGAATGTGTGGAAATTCTGGAAAAATACCTGTGGGATGCTGATCAGCCAACAGATTTTAGAGTAGCTGTGCCAGAAGTTTTATGCCCCAGACAGTGGTGGAGATATAAAACCCCACCAAGGAGGAAAAAAGATGATGAATTTTAAAAAGTCTGGGTACTAAGTCTCGTATTATTATCAACTTAATTGTATACTAAAAGGAAGGAGCAAATTTGGGTCAAAACTTACAGCCATCATTTCAGCTGATAGGTAGTGATAAAAACTTTAAAGAGCAGTGGGATCAGAAGAACAAAGCTGATGAAAGGAATTTCTGGGTTATTTCTCAGCTTTGAAACCTTCTTGAGGTCAGCAAAGGTTTTGTCAACACTTTCAGCTGCAAAGGAAGGGGCTCCAAACTGTGGGACAGAGCCACCCACGATGCCCAAATGCACTTGAAAAAGGATAATTTTAGGTTTGCTGTTTGTTCCCAGTCCTTTGGATGGTGTTGGGAACAGACGAGACCAAACTTCTCATGAACAGGGCTTCAACTAATGAGAATTTATTTTCTAAAATCTCTGGAAGTGCCTCTATCTGTTGAGGGAGATTTCCCCTAAAAGAACTCTTTTGAGAACTCTTTTGAGTTCTCTCTTCCTGAGGACATGGTGAAGGATTGTTGGATGCAGGGTCTGCTCAACAGGGAAAACTCCTTGATTTCTGAATTTTTCTGGATCTCATCCTGACACATTTGAAATGTGTGGGTTCTGTGCTGGCTCATGTGCTTCAAAGAGACTTTGTGGACTTTCCTTCCTTTTACCTTGAATTTGGCACCTTGTGTCAGTAATTAGTGATATTACATGCTACAGGAAATCACTTTGTAGGATATGATCCCACATCATTCCTGCATTTATATAAAGTCTGAATTCTCTTCACATGAGAGTGGGATTAATTTACAGTTTTTAATGCTTGACAGAGCAGGTAAGAAATGCACCTCTGTGTTGTCTTCATGTGCATGTGCTGCTTCTCTCAGACCTCGTGTCCCGTCTGTAGCATTCCAGTTTTCTGTGGAAAATCCCAGGTTTCTGGTGCTGTCACCCTGCTAGTTTTGTCACTGTGCAGCCCCAAGTGGCTCCTGTTAATGGCACTGGAGATTTTTGGCAACCTGAGGATACCCGAGCCCATGAGGGCAATTTAGAGCATCGCTACGAGCAGAGCGAAAACACAGTTATTTTATTATTTCCACCCAAGACAGGGTGGGTGAAATCTATTCCAATTTTTTCCACGATGGCAGCACTAAGACCAAAAGCAGAGGATCCAGGATTTTCTAACCAGGCCATAACACCAACTCCCCCCTTTTTAGGGTGGGAAAAAGCAGTTTTGCCCCTAAAAAAATCCCAGCAAACTCCCGCTTCTGCAGGAAACCCAGTGATGTGTAGAACAAGCTGTGGAGATTTATCATTCTGCTTCTACTTGTTGACCTCAGCTCTGTTTTCCTTATCTTTAATAGAAGAGTGATTTTGTATTCCCGGAGTTGTTTTCGCGACTGTTGGCTCTGGGCCGCGAGGAGGCCGCGGCGAACAAAACAAGCCGTGCACAGGAGTTATTTTAAATATTTTCCTCTCTTTTAGGTGGCATTTGAGTTGCCAGGGTGGATAATGGCAGGCTGTGACACGTGTCAGCCCTCGGTGACAGGCAGCGTGAGGAATAGATTTGGGATGGAGAGGAAATAAATGCGGGAATCGATGGCTTCTGCCGGCTGCAGTGAACTGTGCAGGCCCCTGTGCCTGACAATTTCATGTTTTATGCAAAAGTGCAAACTCTCCTGGAATGTGTTAAGGAGTCTGTGCTCAAAAGCATTTACAGAAAGAGTAGAAGGAAATGGGGAGAGAACAGAGCAGGGAGCAAAGCCTGTGTGGCTGCTTTGAGTAGCTGCTCACAACTTCACCAGCTGTTTGCTTCTTAAAGATTCCAGCTCAGTATTTAGTGCTAAAAACATAATTGAATGGAGTTATGGACTGGATTACATTATCCCTCTTTAAAGGTTGTGGCATTGTGCCATTAGTGAGGGGAAAAAGGGATTTTTTTTCCTAAATTTTTTTCTTGGTAACATGAAGAAAATGTGGTAAAAATGGCCTTTCTTAGTTGGCCTCATCCTGCAGTGTAATTCATGTGATTGCCTCTCTTGCAATCACATAAACCTACCGAGAGCTCAGACCCTGCTTCTCTCCCTTGCTTTAAAAAGCCATTTTTGTCAGCCTGCATTTCAGTTCTTGCTATGAAGATCTGAAATGTAATATTCTTTTTGAGGTCTCAAAGAATGAAAAGAGAGCCCCAGTTTTACAGTTGTAAGTAACTGGGTGCAAATTTGCTGAATTGTTTTTTACTTTGAAATGTTTGATATCTGAAAATCGGGGAGTTAAATGCCTGTAATGTACTTATGGCTTTATTGAGCATTAGAGGCTGACTGGAGCTAATTTTTATTTTTTTATTTATTTATTGTTAAGTAAGGCTGGGCCAGGGTTAGCTTGATTACCTGAATCATCTGTCTTTGTCCACAAACATAAAACTTAAAAAAATTATGAATAATCCCTAAAGTCATGAGCTAGAAGGGTGAAATGATTAAAATTCATGTGGAGTCCACCCTTCTTGCCCTTTTGTATTTTGGCCCTCTGAGTTCTTCTCTATTACTGTCAAAGATAAGAATGAAACTTTCTTAGGTCAAAGTGAAATTAATTTTGAAATTTCTTCAGTTGGATAAATTAAAACCCCATGAATCTTCAGGAGTTGCTGACACCGTGTACAGAAAAATACCTGCATGATACAAAGGAGTTCTGAGAACTGGTACTGAATCTTGGATTAAAAAAGGCCTTTTATTGATTAAATGTGCAGTTTATATAAAGAAAAATAATTACCTCAGCTCTGACTTGGTACTCAATGTGAAGATGCCAAAATATCTGCCCACTAAAGTAAATTATTTTCTATATTTTTTTTGCCAATGCATTTCAGGGTATGAAACTGCAAAGGAATTTTGGTTTTTTCCTGGAGATATTTGTATTCAGGTAACCATCCATTAACATGAATTTAATTCTAACATATGCAAAATAGGAGTGCAAAGAATTTGGGTTTTATGCATGAACATTTTTGTTCTGAAAGTTTTTAGGCGTTTGCTCAGGAATTAGCCCTGCCTGGCATGAAAATGAGTCTCATTCCTCTTAGAAAAGGAGAAAAATCTGTCTGTGCTTGAAGGATTTCATAATGAAAACAGAAGGAGAAGGTCAGAACCTGATGTCAGAGTGTTTTTTTTCTTTTTTTGCTACTAATATTTCCCACTTTTCTAAATAATCACCAGTATTAGTACCTGACCAATAATTAACTCTTCCAGATTAAGGTGAATTAAGCAGCTGAAAGATTTGTTTCAAAAACTGCCAGTGGCAAACATGGCTTTTTTCTTTTCTTTTTTTAATTTTTTTTCTGGTGGAATCATATTTTATTTAGATTTGGAATTTTTTACTTTTAAATGAAGCAATAAAACCTTTAAATGTTTTCTCCTGCATCCCTGTTTCTCCTGTGCTGCTGCTCTGAGTGATGGAACCAAGCCTGAGCCTCACACTTTGAATAATGCATTAATTTCTCTGCAAGATGTGCAAGGCTGGAGACTCATTTTTGTCAGGATTCTGCTTCTGGTTACTTTGAACAGAAACTTTTTGTTCCAGCTGAATGTCAGGGGGGGAATTCTTGGATGTTCCTGTGCAATGCACAATTTATCCAGTGGAAAGGGTTGCTCCACTGGAGCTCCCCACCTGGAATTTGTGGTTTGGGCTTGTCGTTATTTCTCACTTTTTTGGAATTTTTGTCCATGCTTCAGACTGGCAAAATGCTCTGTGAGTGGTGAAACTGAGGAAAATGATAACAAAACCTCTCCTTTGCTGTTTGTTCCTTTTAAATTCAATGAAAATGTTCTTTAAATGGAACTAAATGGCAAAAGCAAAGGGCCAGAACTTCAAAATGGATTTTGAAAGGATTTCTCCAGCTTGTGTGTGAAGTTTTTCTGCAGTTTGAAAGCTGAAGTGGCACCATCTCCCTGAAATGAGATATTGGCCTTGCTTCATGGAAAGGAAAATTGAAATCCCCAGAGGTCTTGGGACACTCAGGTCCCCTGGAGAGGCTCTCACAGAAGTGAGAATAAATCCCAGCTCAAATCTTTATTAGAAAAGTGGGGTTTGGGCAAGGCTTAAATATTTTGTCTCTTGGGTCAAGTATGCATTTTGATAAATCCTCCAGCCCTGAAAGGGAGAGGTGCAGGGCAGATGAACAAATGCCAGTTCTGGCTCTAATTTGAGCACTGTCACTGCTTTGACAGATTCATTTTCTTTCCCCCTCAGTGATTGAGAAGTGTCCCTGCCTGGGGCTGGGGCAGCTGCTGGAAGGGCAGTGCTGAAGGTCAGCTGCCTCTGAGGAAGAGTTTTATTTTCCTGCCACTTTTGCCTGCTGGGGTCAAGGCTCTCTTTTCCTTGCTCCCAGAAAATGTAGGAAGCAATTAAGATTGATTCGTGCCATGAGCTATTTGACTTATTTTGGGTTTGGTTGTCTGGGCTCTTCCTAGCAGGAGGAAAAACCCCAAATATTCTTCCCAACCTCATCACTTGGTCTGGAAAAACTTCCAACACACTGGACAAGTCTTTAGAAAAGCTGATGGTTTTTTGTCTCTCAGTCTTTGACTAAAAAACATATATTAGAGGTATGTAATGCTATTCAGGAAAATGATTGAATAAATAATTTGCCACTCAGCCAGTGGATATGTAAGAAAGCTGTTAAAATATTCTTGAAAGATGGCAAAGTATTTATTTATCACCTGTATTTGGGGTTGTGGAAACCCATCCATTATTTCCTGACCCAGCAAAATCCCAGGAAATGCAGCCATTCCCTGGCTGGCACAATAGCCACTTGTTTGCACGTATAAATATGTACAAAATAAGTGATTACAAGCAAAAACTTAGAGAAAATCAACTAATTCACTGTTCCTCCTCCTCTGTCCAGTGTGGGATGTGATTTTATGCAGACACCTTGATATTCCAGAGGGATTTTGGAGCCTGTAGGTCCTATTGGAGCTGGCTGATGTGGAATGGTCTGTGGCCACTGCCATGGAATTCCAAAGGGGACAGTGCTGAGAGGTGGCCAGGGATTTCCTCATGAGAGGTCACTGAAAAGATCCAAGCCTTTTTTTCCTTGTTTCAGAGGGAAATAATGAGGTTTTTGTTTTCAGGAATGTTTGACTTGGTGTTGGGGAGAACTGGGCACAGCTGTTTTATCTTCTTCTTGCCCCTTTCTCCCCTTCCCCTTTACCCCCTTCCTAATTTATTACTGCTCTTTTAAAAAATACCACCCAATTCCTTCCATCCAATCCTTCCTTTTCCTTCCCCAATTTTTCCTGCCTCACTTTGGTTCCTGCCTAAAACACCCAAGTGGCAGCAGATGCTTTTTTCCCCCAGCCTGGCATTTCCAGGGCTGTAACCAGGAGCTGTTTTCCCTGGGCTGAGACTACCTGAGCCCAGCTTTTGGGACAGGCAGGAGCTCTGGAATTCTCAGTGAGCTGGTGTTGGTTTTCTCAGTTTTTACAGAGCAATGAGAGGCATTTTAAAGGTTTTATTCCGTTATCAGTCTTGATGAAGAGTGAGACATAAGAGCTGTAAAACTCAACGCCATTACAGATGTACAAAACTGTGTGAGCTTTCTATCAAGTTTGGAAAATTCTTTACAAACCCGTTTCTCACAAGCTGGGATTGCAAAGCTGCCTTTAGTAGGTGCAACCAGCTGCAAAATTCCCGATTATCTTGGATGTAGTAAAAGCTTTGGTTGGTGTGAATCCAGCAGTGAGAGCACGGAGTCAGCTTCGAAAGTTTTCCTCTTTTTTTTTTTTTTTCCTTCAAAACAGCTCAAATTGGGAAGGTGCAGCCCTGGAGGGGGGAATGATGCTGGAGGCTGTGCAGGACGTTCCCTTGGAGCTATCCCGCTTTTCCAGCTGCTTCCCAGAAGCCTGCTGGCCAGGGGCTGATGATTAAAGCTCCACGGTGGGATTTGGAGGGATGAGGAGCGTTGGGAGCACAATGGGATGCGCTCTGGAGGAGCGGGATGGGAGAGCTGCGCCTTTGAAGTGCAAAGAGGGTGAAATCTTCCCTGTGTCAGGAGCTCGGCGGAGCTGGCTGCACCGTGGAAATCCCTGTTAAACCATCAAAGCCAGCCTTAAGCCCAGCTCAAGTGAATGGAGCCTCGTGCCTGCGGGTAAACTTCGCCCTGGCTGCTTATTTTTGGGGAAGAAGCTGTTTAAACTGGAAAACACGATGTTTGCTCGGGATTTAATAGGGATCCATTACTCAGGTGTGCAAATCGGACTCAAATCCATCCTTTAGCACCTCAGCAGGGATTTTATTCACCTGGAGAGGGCTGGGGCAGTGGCTGAGCAGTTTTCTCTAGTGATTTATTGAACATTTGATGATCAAACTGGGCTCGGTTGTGCCTCACAGTGGGGAGGGCACATCCAAAGGGGCTTCCCCATCCCAGTTTTACTGAGAACTTGGTAAATACAAAAATAATTAACAAACAGGAGAGGGGAGGAAAGGAGAAAGGCCAAAAGGTGAATTACCCTCGGGTCAAGGCAGCCTCAGCCACTCTGGAAGCTCTCGAGGTCTGCAGCCCCCTTGGGGTCTGGGCTTGTCCCTCCTGGCTCCCTCCTGTCACCTCCCAGCTTCTCCCAGGTCAAGTTTTCCAAAGCTTCTTTCCCAGCTCTTTTTCATCTGTTCCATCCAATCTCTCCTAAGATTAATTTCCCAGCCTTCCTGTTAAGAATTTGAGGGAATTATTAATCATAACACCGAGACTCTTCACCAATTAATGGGTGTATTAGCTGTTATTAATCAAGTGTTGTTTACTGCACTCTTTATAAATGCCATTTTATATTTTTACCACTTCTTCACACCCAGCTTGTTGTACCCCCAATTGCTTTTATATTTCATGGAAAACCAAAAGAGATTCACAAGCAAAATAATCAGTGAATTTTTTTTAAATACAAGTGCTGTTGCTTTAAATGGAAAATGCTTAAAGGTGTTAATGGGGATTTAATGAAAATGCAGAATTTTGAGACAAAGTGAATTTTTTTCCCCTTTGCTCACAGTTTCTATAGAACTGCAGAGCAAACATGGCAAAAGGAGGAGATTTTAAGCACAACCCAAGGTGTTTTACAGCCTTGAGCCTTTACAGCCTCACCCTATTTAGAGGCACAGCATTTTTTCCCTGGCCCCTTGAGAATGGCACCACCACCATCCCACATTCCCCATTCTGCATCCTACTGGGGAGAACAGATCCCAGGAAAGGACCAAAGCAGCACCTGCTCTGGACTCAGTCCTCAGCTCATTGCATTCCTAAGAATATTCTTAAAGCACCTTCTGCTTTTCCTCACCCATGAAATTACTTCTGCATAACCAGCTCTGACTGCCCTGCCCAGTATCCATCTTTTCTCCAATGGCTCCAGTGCATCCTTGGAATGCCAACAACCTTTTACTGCTGCTGTGTCAGCCAGCAGCAAAAAATGCATCCTGTACCTGCCCAGGGAAGATCTTTCCTGGGGACCTGGAGAGCCACCTGTGCATATTAAACAGCTTAATAATGGTTATTAAATTGCAGGGAAAAATGAGATTTGGTTGAGAGGAGGCTTTGCCTTCCCCCTCTCCCTGTTTGGCAGGTGAGACGTGGCCCTGGACACCTCAAGGAGACAGTGCTGAGTGTGCCTCAGAGTTCTGAAGCTGCATTTGCTGTGATCACTGATAAATTAATTAAGCTTCTTCTGAAAGCGATGGAAACGGCCTATTTATAGCTGAGAGCTTATTTACCAGCCTCAGAGGGAAACTGCAATTACATTTTCAGTTTAGAAATGTCATTGTCTGCGCTGACCTTGCCTTGCTTTCTCCTGCCCTTCAAAGCAGAGCGAGCTCCCGGGAAGTGCCAGCCTGGAAGCTCCAGGAGTTTGCTGTCAGTGTGGAGGGCAGAGGCTGTGCCAGCACTGGGACAGCTCTGGGAATGCTGCTTTTCCTTCCAGACCATCCCTGCAGGATTTGGGAAAAGCACCAGAGCATCCCATGGTTCAGGCTGGGAGGGAGAAGCTGTGGGAGCCTCCCAGAGCCAGCCAGGATGTGGAGAAGATGCAGGGACACCCAGCCCTGGCACTCTGCCCCAAAATCTTGTGTGAGTCCTCTTCATCTCCATGTATTGGGAATGTTTGGGATTTCTGGCCATGAAAATCTCTCCTGCTGGTGTGGGAAGAGCCACCCTGCAAGCAAGAGATTCCAGAGGCAACCACAGGATCCTTGGGTTGGAAGAGACCTTGAAGATCTCATTCCTGGAACACCTCCCACTGTCCCAGGCTGCTCCAAGCCTCAATGTCCAACCTGGCCTGGGACAATTCCAGGGATCCAGGGGCAGCCACAGCTTCTCTGGGACACTTGTGCCACTGGATGAGCCCCAACATCTTGAATTCCTTAATGAAACGATATTTTTCTTACCCATGTGCTCCAATTCCATTTTTACTCATCTCCCACTGCCATGTGCAGCTCCCAGAGCTGATATACATTTATTTTTAAAGCTGGATATTGTTTGTTTTTTTTTTCTTACAGGGAGCAGGAATTACAGGTGCTGCTGTTTTTAATGAAAGATCCTTTCTATTTTCTTTTTTTTTTTTTTTTTTACAAAAGTTCCTTTGATTTTTCTTTTTTTAAGATCCTACCTACTTCCTGCTGCCTGTTCATATTTCAGAAGACGAGCGATGCAGAGTTTTAAGTCTGCAACAACAAACTCCATTCCAAAGCAGTTTAAAAATCCTCTTGAGGAAAAGCATCTCCCAGTTCCAGATGGCTCCAGCATTTATTGTCATTACAGTGTCATTTGGTACAGGAGAACGAGTTTCCTCTGGGGGGAATGAAGCCCCACCCGGTGACACCAGGACAGCTGCTGGAACTCTGTGTCCAGGACATTTATCCACTGATAAATGCTCCATGGAACCTGTGGGCAAGGAGTGATCGACGTGTCTGCCCAGGATAACCCCTGGTGACACGTGGGAAGGGATGCATGGGGTTTTGACAGCCCAAAATATCAGCAGGCAGGTGATGTCTGCTCAAAACAAAGAGCCAAACCACATCCAGCCTCTCCTTGCCACGTGGAAATGAAAATGATAGCAATCTGCAAGGAGAAATCAGTAATATTTAAATAATAAGCAATAATGATGTTATTTTTTGCTATGATATTGAATTTAATAATATTAAATTTAAGTAATAAGGGATAATATTTAGATGTTAAGCTGTGCCTTGATGAGGTTTGTGTGAGGGGAGGGCAGACGAGCGACGCGGGGCCTGACAAGGCACTGCCACCTCCGAGCTGGTGCCACTTCAGATGTCAAATTTCAAAGCAGAGGAAGGAAAACTGGACGTGATGAAAGGTGAAAGACAGCAACTGTGGTGCAGTCCTCTGGTTTCTCTTTTCCCTCCTGTGCCTGGTTGGGCTGTGCTCTGTTGCATCCCCACTGTTCCCTAGACACAAATGGGATTTTGTTGAGTTGTAACTCCAAATAAAGCTGCTTTTCCCCTTTTGGACTCTGAACTTCGAGGAGAAAATGCATGGCTTGGTGGATGTTTTGATAATGAATTTAGATTTCTTTCTATTTTTTTTTTAAGAATGAGATTTAATTTTTCCAATTCCCTTTATTTCAGAATTCTGTCACCTTCTGGAGGTTCTTGCTTTTCCAAGGTTATTAATCCACCTGATTAATTCTCCACATCTTTTATAGGCTCTAATTGAGTTTAGCACTGTAATGTCACCTGTAATAATCCATTTAATGACCCTGCAAGGACCAGCTCAAAGGAGGAAGGTTTTCTTCCAATGCTCAGATCTTAATTTTGAGGTATTTTAGGTTCTGAAGTGACATCAGAGAATCCACTCCTCTCCCAGCTGGTGGATTTGGTGGGAATCTGCACTTCTTTATTTCACAGCATCCCCTGAATGTGACACAGAGCCCCTGCACTTGTGGCATCATTTTAAAGTTGATAAACTTTTCCTCCACCAGAATTTTCTACTTCTGGTCATGGAAGATGTTGCTGAGTGTGTTCTAAATGTCTCAACTTTCCAAATTCTGGTGTTTGGGATGTAAGTGGACAATGAGCACTTCTCTCTCTGTGTGCTCTTGCTTTTCTTGAGCAATCTTGAGTTTTATTTTGCTTGACTTAAAAATATTTTGGTGTGAGACCTAAACTCTTCCTTGAAGAAAGGAGCTGGTTGGGTTCTCCTTTGTGGTGGCTGAATGTTAAATTCCACTTTTCTTTCAGAGGTATTATGCTAAAGTGATAAACAGAAAGATTTTATTGAATCTATGTGAGCAAACAGAATTTTTCAAAACAATTTCTGAATGAGGCCTGACATCCAAAGCGACTCCTCTAAAATATTTCACATTATTTTGGTGCTCTGATTGAAATTCTTGCAAAGCAACGTTTTCATGGCTGCTCTTTCTGAACAGTAACTAATTACGTTGAAAGGATTACTGCTGTCATTTTAAGAGCAGCAAAACGATGATAAAGTACAAAAACGGGGAGAGAGTTTGTGATTTGCAGTCTCGGAAGAGCAAATGGAATTAACTTGAAATAACTCCTTACGTTGCTACAGTCAAAAATGGGCAGGATGTGCTATTTCCACAGAAGCTGCAGACTTTATTTGGTTTGTTGCTTGATTTGCTCTCATGCTGATTAAATTTGAATGTGGCTGTGCCTCTTACATAAGTAAATATTGCTCGGCAGAAGACCCACAGATGGTGGTCCCTTGTTAAAGGCTGGAAGATGTCACTCAGGAAGTGAATTTTCTAAGGGAAATAAAGGGATTTTTAGGGGATTCAGGGTGCTTTTCCTGCTCAGTTTGAGTTGCAGAGTCCTTTGTCAGCTCTTTGCACCCCTCGTGTGTGTGGTTTGGATGCTCTGCAGTGCCCAGTCCTTTATGGGCCTGGGCTATTCCCAATCCCAGTCTTTGCTGTTGTATTCCCCACTCTTTCCTGAGGAAAACCAGTGGTGCTTTTGGACTTGGAGCCTGCCCTGCTTTGGTTCTGGTGATGATTTTTGGTGGGGCAGGAATTAGAGATTCTTTCCATGGCAGGGAGCAGATGGATTTGGGATTGTGGCTGCTCTTCTCTCGACACCCTTGGGTTGTGACCCTCAGCCTTCTCAAGAGGGGGATGTTTGCTGTGGCCAGAAAAGAGGGATTTTGTCTTCCAAACCCCTCAAGAATTAGAAGAACTCTCCAGCTGTGCTGGACTTGGGTATCTGATGGATTTGGGGGTCTGATGGCTTCAGATGGATTTGGATGCAGACTTAGAAATGAATTTGAGGGGTTATTCCAGCAGCTCCAGCAGGTGTGGCAATGTGCAACCTGCTTACCTGGAGGCTTTTGATTTTAATTCACACCTTCCTGAACAAAACTGAGCTCAAAGAAGTGAACAGAGCCCATCAGCTTTTGAAGAAAGACCTTGAGAGCTCGTGAGGAGAATTAGGAGAAGATGAAAGAGGCAGCGTGGGGGGTGTTGAGATGGAGATGAACTGCAGGGCACTTCTCTAATTAGTTTAAGGATTTAATATTTTTTCCTATTTATGAACTTTTTATATAAATCTGCAGCAACATCTGAGGGTCTAGAGGACTTTGTGGAACTTTTAGCTTCCTCCTTGCCCTCCTTATATTTTTTAGGTTAAAAGGGAATTTTTGTTCTATTTGGAACAATGGCTTGGTGTTAGAATATAAAGGGATAGTCATAATAATAAATACATTGCTTAGAACTTGCTTGCAGAGATCCTTCCCAGGATTTTCTCAGGACCTTAGAGCTTGAATTGCCAGCTCTCCTCTGGAAGATTGTTCCATGGTCAAATGTACCCTGAAGGACAATGAATTTTTCATTGGGTTTTAAATGTTTTTGTGGGGTTTTCTTGTTTGTTTGTTTGTTTTTCTCCAGCTTAAAACCATACCTGATCAGCAAACCATGCATCCTGTTGGACTGATTCATGCATAAAAATGCATTTTTAGCTGCATTTGCTACACTAAATGCATTTCCTTCCTCTCTTGCCAAAACCTGATGCAGACCTGTGCTAAATGTTTTTCCAGGCAATAGAAACTCTGTGATTATGCATAATTGTGATTAAAAACCATTATGTTAATATAATGGGTGTAAAGCCACTGGTTTGATTTGAGGAACCTGAGGGGAAAAAATCCATTTCAAAGAATTGTGGCAGCGCTTGTTTGTGTGCAAGAACCTCATCAGAAATATTGCAGCTAATTACACCCTGTTTTGTGAGACTTGTACACTGGAATTGTTAAACTGCACCCTGGGCTGCACTGGGGGTGGTGCTTTTGTCATGTATTTGTCACGTTCATGGAAAAATTGTGCATTTTGGTTTTTTCAAATGGATCAGATTGTCCCTGCTAAGATAATGCCAATGGAATGGGACCCTGTCAGGGGATAATGGCCCTGCCCTGGATGCTGTGGAGGGAAAGCTGGGACATTTATCAGAAATAAGCATTGAGGTGAAGTACAGACATTTATTTCCAAAGCCAAGAGGCTTTTATCCTGTCCAAACTGTCTATAGGATTTTTTTTTCCATATTTTTCCCCCTTTACCTGCATCTACACCAAGTGAGTGATGGGCAGGATTCTGACATTTTGCTTTAATGGTGCTGCAGGTTTTTGTGTTGCTGAAAAGCTGTGCCCTGGTTGGGTCAAAGAACAGATTCACATTTTAGGAATGGAAGATGCAACCATCTTTTGAGAAATCTGGAAATCACAGCAAGATTCCTGCTCTTGTGCAAGGGGTTTTCCATGCAGGGGGAATGGGTTCCCACAGAGACAGGGCAGGGTTGGATGGGATATTGGGAAGGAATACACAAAGAATTCAGAGTTTTAAGCAAAATTTTTTGGGTTTCAGCCCAAAAATGGGGCTGCAACTGATGAAGGCAATCCCTGCACCACTCCTGCCCTCCAGGATGGGGACATGGGCACGTCATTCCTGGGGAAACTCCAAGCTGAGCGTGGTGTGTGGGGAGGGAAGCAGCAGGATGGGGACCCTGGTGTCCCCCTGTGCTCTCCTGCTCCCGTGGGACATGGACTAGTGGTGGCCTTGGCTGGGCTAATGGCTGGACTCCATCTTAGAGGGCTTTTCTGACCCAAACAATTCCACGGGTGCTGTTCCTCAGCCTCTCTGAGGCTGGCTCTGCAGGGAGGTTTTGAATTCTTTTCCAGGACATTCTGTGCTGACATTTCTGTTGCTGTTTCTCCCATGCTGCCCCATTATCCAGAAAACTGCTGGAGATTCCCAGGGGGAAACTTCACCTGTGCCACTGGAGCTGCCTCTGGAGCAGCTGGCTGAGGAGATCCCCCTGTGGCCAAATGAAGGGCTTCAAACTCTGAGTGGATTGATGGTGGATGTTGGGATGAAATTCCTCCCTGGGAGGGTGGGGAGGGGCTGGGATGGAATTCCCAGAGCAGCTGGGGCTGCCCCTGGATCCCTGGCAGTGTCCATGGCCAGGTTAGATGGGGCTTGGAGCAGCCTGGGGTAGTGGAAGTTGTCACTTCCCATGGCAAATCTTCCAAGATTTATTCCACTGGTGATGGAAAAGGGCAGTCCTGAGACTGGACCCAAAAAAACCAGCAATGAGAGGCATATAACAAAATATTTAAAGATTAAGTCAAAAACATAAATATAAATATATATATATTAAAATATGACAAAATATTTAAAGAACAAGCCAAAGCCATAAATATCCTTATTAACAATATTTAATTAGTGCATTAATCCTTAAAAGGATCTTATAACTAGAAATTTTAAGACCTTCTGAACCGTGTAGTGAAGGTGTGATTCCTACCTATATGAAAAATAAGAAAAAACAAATCACATCATCTGAAACAACTCAGAAATCCTGTCTCTAACTCATTCAAAAATCCTCACACAGCAGAGCTTTGGCTGTTGCAGGGGTGCCAGCAGCCTGGGATGGAGGGGGCACCTCAGGGCTTGGCACTGCTCCTTGTCCAGCGATTCCGAGGGCACTCGGGGTTTAATTGATGCTGTGGTGCCCAGTGGGAGCTGGTTGAAGTCAGCTCAAGGATCACAGCTTGTTCCAGAGGGGCTTGGACCAGACCCCAGCAGCTGAGAGGTTTTTATTCTCTCTGTTTGAGATGCACCTGCCAAGACTGGTGGAATAATGGGAAGAGGCTCCTTGACCCCAAACTCTGCTGCTGGCAACATCCTTGGGAGGAGAGGGTGAAAAATTTGCATTTACATGAGGTTTCCTATTCATGAATGCATTACCCAGCAATTCTGGGTAGATAAGTGGTGCTGAGTGTTTATCTGGCCACTGTGCAGAGCGAGGAGTAACTGATATTGCTGCTGGAAGGAAAAATAAGTGTAGGAAAACTGCAGGAATTTGGGAAGTGTGAGCAGCGCTGCCTTTGGGAATAACTTTTAGCATCTGCTGTCCAGTTTGGGAAATATTGCCTGATGTGTGATGAACCCTGCAGCTCAGACCTCTGCCCCAAACCCACTCCCATTCCTCCATGTGGGAAAAAGTGAGTCCAGGGTTTAATCTGGAGGGGAGCTGTGGATGGGGGGGCACTGGGGTGGCCTCACCTGGAATCTTGTGAGCAGTTTTGGGAACTGCAATGGAAGAAAGAGATTCAACTGCTAGAGAGTGCCAGAGGAGGTCAGGGAAGATGGCCAAGGGTCTTGAGGGGGAAGCAGGATGAGGAGCAGCTGAGGGCACTTGGAATGTTCAGCTGGAGAAGAAGAGAGAGACTAAGGGGAAATTCATTGGGATCTGCAGCTTCCTCATGAGGGGACAGACACTGAATTCTCCTCTGGAATGGCTGGAGCTGTGCCAGGGGAGGTTTAGGTTGGATATCAGGGAAAGATTCTTCCCCCAGAGGGTGTTCAGGCACTGGAACACCCAGTGTTCCTTTCAGGGAAGGAAAAAGATAATTTTAATAATTGATTATCAATTGTTCCCACCTCAGAGCAACGTGGGTGCAGCATCACAGCCCACAAAAGCTGCTTTGTCCTCCTCCAAGCCTGCACAAGCTGGAGAAATAGATTTTGTTTTCTCATTAATGAAATATTAATTGCGTGTTTATATTTTGGTGTGGCCTAAAGTGAATATTAGAGTGCCCATAAATAAAACATTGCCAACTTTAATACAGGACGGGGTTTTCTCACATTTGTCTTAAATGAGCTCATTACAGTGGAGAAGGTAATAAATATTTGATTTCAGGGCATGTTAATGAGGTGCTTGCTCGTGAATTCAAAGTGTTTAGCAGAATTTTCTCTCCCCTTCAAACATGTTATATAGTGCAAACATTTTGAATTATTTAATCAGGAGGATCTTTAAGCACTCCGGTGCTGTGTTTAAAAACCTAAACCCACAAAGCCACAGAAGCAATTAATGGCTGCAGCTTCCCAAACAGATGATAATCTGGTGAATAATGTTGTTTGTTTTCAATTCAGGGTTTCCATGCAGGGCTTCCCTGCCTTTGGAGCTCTCCCTGCACACAGAGTGGCACAGCAGTGGCACTCAGCCCGTGTGGGCACATTTCCAACAGGTTTTATTGGCATTTTAACCCACTGGGTCGTGCCATCAAGACTGTTTTAACACAGATGCAAACTGTGGCATTTGTGTTTACAGTTAAATCCATATTTCTCATCAGTCACCCCCATATTCTTGTGGAAATGCTGCAGGTGTTAGAGAGCAGAAATGGAGCTGGGAGGGTCCAGCTTGGTGGAATTTGATTTCTCTCCCTTGCAGTTCTTCTTCCCTCTGCCTGGCCTGGTATGAAATTTATATGTTGTTACACTCTGTGGTGGGTTGTTATAATTAAAATTATGATTATACCTGTATTATAGAGGGAATGCCTCCCTGGGAGGGTGAGGAGGAGCTGGGCTGGAATTCCCAGAGCAGCTGTGGCTGCCCCTGGATCCCTGGCAGTGCCCAAGGCCAGGCTGGACACTGGGGCTGGGAGCAGCCTGGGACAGTGGGAGGTGTCCCTGCCATGGCAGGGCTGGAATGGGATGGGATTTCAGGTCCCTTCCCACCCAAACCACTCCATGATCCTCTGAAGATGCCACACCCCACTAAAAGTGGTGATCCCAAATATTTCTCCTCACATGAGCCCATTGTTTTATTTAGCCCCTACAATAACAACACACTTTTTTCTCTTTTTTTTTTCCACTTTGCATCTCTGACAGTGAACTTTGAAGTGCCTCTGGTTTTTGCACTTCCATCAAAGCCTCTCCAGGCAATGCAGAGGTGGGAGCAGCTCTGGAAGGGGTGGATGCTGATACCACACTTGGTGGGCAAGTCTAGGGCTCAGCAAGAGGCAGCTTCCTTTGGGAGTGGTTTGTGGTTTCTTGCTAGGTATTAAAAGGGGAAAAAGGACTGCAGGAACTTCTATAGTTCTTCTAATAATTTGGGTCATCTTCCTTCATCAAGGAAACCATGGGAGGAAAAACACAGAACTCAGAGCAGCTATTTTGGAACAGCATTTAAGAAAAATGTCTTTTATTAGGAAAGGAGGTGAACCTTGATGTGCTTTCACCACTTTTTAAAACAAATTCAGTTTCTGCCTGCTGGCCCTGAGCTGGCAATTCCCTTGTTGGAGAAAGAGTGGGAATGCTGGAAAACACCTGGAATCAGGCCCTCAAAATGTCCCTACCAGCACCTTCCCATACCTGTCCTAAAAGGCTCTTCCCAGCTAAAACCAGGGAACCTCTGCCTCAAAACCATCGAGTTCCTTGCTAATGGCTGAGCTAGGGAAAAGGAATTGAAAAGCAGGAATGTCCAAAAAAAGGAGATTGCTAAAATCCTGAGGAGCTTTCATCTCCCTCAAAGCCAGGAGAAGCATGGATTTTTGATGAAGGGGTATCTGGGAAGGATGGGAGAGGTGAGAAATGTTTCCACTCTCACTTTTTCTAGCTTGTAATTATCTGGTTTTTAAATTTCCCTTTTTCCCTTTTTCCCTTTTTCCCTTTTTCCCTTTTTCCCTTTTTCCCTTTTTCCCTTTTTCCCTTTTTCCCTTTTTCCCTTTTTCCCTTTTTCCCTTTTTCCCTCTCAGATTTGCCACTTTTCCTCCAAGGAATTCATTCCCCAGGGAGCAGATAATGGAGAGGGGCCCATCAAGGTATCCCAGTGCTGTTCCACCAAGCTTAATCTCAGTTTTAAACCAATTTTCCCTTCAGGAAATGGCTGCTGAAGCATTTTGTGCAATGCAGACTTGGCTTTTAAAGGGCATGAAAGTTAAAATGCAAAACTAAATTCAATTAAATAATAAATTTAAAGCCATTTGCACTGAAAACACTGAACTGGGAGGAAGCAAAACCAGCTCTGGAAATTGAGGTGCTGAGGTGTGTGTCAAGATTCCAGAGTCTTTTCTCCCAGGAGCTGGGATCAGCCCTGCTTTAGGAAATATTCAGGGTTCATCCCAGGAAAACAAGGCCCTGACTTGCTAAAAATTAAGTAGATTAGGTTTAGTCTGGGATGTTTACTAGAATAATAACCCAAACAACTCCCTCCCCCCCCAAACCCAAGAAAACCCAGAAGATATTGCAGTGATGAATAGTTTTAATTAGAAGTAGGTAAAGACCACTTTAAAAAAGCTTTAATTTCAAGCACTTTCTGTATTTTAGTGCTCCTGGAAGGCAAAGAATATTAATTCCTGGAGCAAGAATTGGAGAAGTAATTTGGCTCAGCTTTAATTTAGTAATGATACAATCTAGCTATAATTAAATGGGAGCAAAAAAATCTGGGGAACAAAATTTAGTTAATTTAGGTCCAAACTTGGTTTGTTCCTCTGTAGTTAATTTGCTCTTTAAATTAGGAAGCATCACCATCCTCAGGTAAATAGAAGTGTAATCAACAACCTATAAATTCCACAGCATTTTAAAAGTAGTTTGTGAGGGGAAAAAGTGGTAGGAAAATCCTTAAATTAAGATTGTCCTGGATCATAAACTTCTCTCTAGTTGAGAGGCTTTATTGTGACAAAAATTGAACCATTGTGATTTATGTTATTGACTTGGAGATTTGAATTTGTTGTTTTTTAAGTAAGTGTTGCTAGATTTTCATAAATTTGACTTTTTTTGATTTCCCAGTCCATGAAGATTGTTGATATGTTCAGAAACGCAAAATCAAATTTCAAAGCAATTTGCTAAATCTTCCTCAATATCCTTGAAAATGAAATTTTAAATCTTGGAGGGGCCACATTCAAATTCCTTTCTCTATGAAGTTAGAGAGATGCCCATCCACAGCAGACATTTGGTAATGAGGAATTATGTTTATTAAGTTTTAAAATTTATCTGCAGAAGCAGCAAATGAGTGTCCGCATGCATCTGGATAATTTGGCTCTGTCAATATTGATCCCTGCTTTTTTTGTTCTTAATTCCTCAAGGAAATGGATTCTCTCTGTAATATTCCCTGAGCTGATTGGTTGTTGATTCTGCAGCTTTATTCCTGCTACTTTCATTTTTCTAAGAAGAAGGAGAAACTTCCTTAATCCCAGGCAGAGATAGAAGTGACAGCTAAAAATAAAAATAATAAAATAAAATTGGAGTTTCCTGCCCTTCTCCAGCCCTTGGAATACTGCTGGTGCAGAGGAGGGAGGGTAAGCATGACAGCCTGTGGCTCTTTGAAGTGCTTTATCAGTGCTCCTCAAAAATATCAAAGGAGGAACTTATTCCATGTAGAAATAATTCTGATTGCAGCCTCTTGGGCTGGATCTGATACAGCTCCCATGCATCCATCAGGTGACTTTCTGAATATTCAGTGGAAAATGGCATTTTCAGGGTATTTTTTTTCTGAGGCCAGTTTAAACTTCCATGACCATTCTTCACTTCTGTTTAAATTTTGTTCTAAGGGCCATTGGCTCCTCCTTGGCTCCTAGGCTATAGCACAGTGTTAAACCCCAGTTTTAGCAGTTAAAATTCTACAAATTTCCATTGAACAAAGCTTTGTTTAGCAGTGGTTTTCAGTGCCTGGAGTTCCAGAGTTTTGAGGCCATCACTCACAAATTGGCAGCTTTTTGTTTCATGAAATGTTCAGCCCTGCTCATCCTCCTCTGTTATCTCCTTGGGTGACTTTGCTTCTTCTGGATGTCCTTTGGAATTATTTGTTTTGTTTAAAATGAGGGAAGAACGGGATCCTATTTCACCTGAACAGGTTTCTTAAATGTTGAGAAAAAGGAATTTATGCAATTGTATTTTCAGATCCCTCCTCCTGGTCATTTTAAAATGACTTTATAGTTGGTGTAGAAACACATTTTCAACAACTTCTGTAAAGAAATCCTCTTTTGTGTCTGTCTTAATTACTGGCTTATCTCTTATTTTTATTTTACTTCTCTTTCTCTTTCATTCCCAATCCTCCATCCATCAAAAATCTTTCTAAATAGCTGAATAAAAAGTGCAAATTTTTCTCCTGTTTAATGCAAGCCAGGCTGTGATGGCTGTGACATCTCTTACTAAGAGAGAACAAAGAAACCACTCAGCTCCAAATAATCCAAGTCTGCCTTGTCAGAGTTGGGGTATGGGGCCTATTAAAGCTTCATTGCAAAAGCAGTGGTGCTTAAACAAACTCACAGACCTTTGTGGGACTGGTTCTACATTGGCAGAAATAAAAAAAAAAAAAAGAAAATATTAAATAAAAATCTTTATACTTTAAAAAATGTTTCAGTGCATTGATGGAATATTGGTGGAATTGAGCTATGATGGAATAATTCTGCAGCAGTTTCCTGTGATCATTTGCTGCTGAAGGAACCTGAGAGAGGCTGGACTGGCAAATTTTGACAAATCATGGCAAAGGCTCTTCCTTCCCTTTGACAGATGCTCAGGGAAGCGATTCCAAGAGCTCTTGATGGTTTTTTGGGGCCTTGAGCCAAGCCTGCACAACACCACCAAGGTCTTAGGCTGCACTCAAAGAGCCAGGGGAGGATCCAAAGAGATTTGCAAAAATGTGGTTTATTTTGCATATCCAAATGGCAATTTGGGAATGGGAATATGGATGTTGGCACCTCAGCCTGAAAGGACAGACCATTAATGATCAGGTTTGCACCAGGCTTTTATTCCTGACATTTTAGTGCAGATCTGATTTATGGGGTTTATTATTCCTCTTTAAGGGATGATGTGTCTGCATCCAAACCCAGGAGGTGCTCTGGGAGCTTAAAAAGAGGAAAGGGAAAAATGCTTCCTTTTGGGAAACCCAATTAGGGGGATAAATGGCACAGATGACTTCACTAATTTATGTTCCCTGTGATTTCTGGGATGAAACACAACCCACAGGCTGTGCCTCTGCTCCTCGGGGCTTTGGGTAGTTTACTGTTTGTGGCTGTAAAAACACAACAGGGAATACCTGAACATATGCTGGAGCTGAATGGGAGCTGGGAAACATCAAATGCCTCTTCCTGAAGTGTTGGTGTGCAGAAAAAGGAGCTCTGACTCTCTGATTTCCAAACCCTGTTGGAATGCACTTTTGGAAAACACTTCACCAGAGGTGCTGCCTCTTAAATACCTGAATTATCCTAAAAATTATCCTGAAAATCTCTTCTTGTTCATTAAAACTATCTTCCCCCCTTGAAGGGTTCATCTGTCAGGGCAGGGCTCCACTGCCCACAGGGTTCCTTGGTTATTTAACATTTCCTTCAATATTCAAGGAGGAAAATTAAAAAAAAAAAGAGGGAAATTATTCCACAGCTCTTGCAGCTCTCATCTAATAAAACATTATCCTGTAAAATATTGAAGTGCCAGCACTCAGGGAGCTCTGGATAAGGATGGGCTGAGCACCTGAAGTGGTTCCTGCTGGGATGGGATGAGCTCATCCAGCCCAAATCCAACATACCTGGGATCTGTGGATGAGCTCCTCAGGGATCCTCTGTCTGAATCCCTCTGAACAAAATGCTATTTAAAATATGATCCTAACAGGGAATCCACACAGTGATGGCTCCTGTGCTGTAGTAAAATCCTCAAATGTTTTGGTTAAAAGGAGGTGGGTTCTGAAATTTATGGGAAATATTGGATTCCTTTGGGATTTTGGGAGAGAGAAGATTGCCTGAATGACTGAAATTCTCTTTCCTTATACTAAAAGGTAGAAATCTCAGAATTAATCTGATTCACAGAGAATTTCCAGAGTGAATTTTTGGTTTATTGTTCAGGACATTTGGGGTAAGTTTTAGGTTCATTTTGAAATGATATCTGGATTAAATAATTTCAAGTTTATCCATTTTCATGGCTTTGCTGTTTCATTTCCATTTAAGTGGATTTAACGATAAGAAATCCTTTAAAAATGATCTCAAGGTGTCTTTTAAGGACTCATTAATTAATTTCTTTGGCTTTTGAGATATGACAGCCTTATTTGTGTGTTTTCCTTGCTGCTGTGATAGTCTAGGAATGCTAAAAATGCTAAAACTAAATTACATCTCACTTTGCTCGGTTGACTTTGGCTCAATTGCTTTTATCAGCCAGCAGATGACACTTACAGGTCATTTGTCCTCATTGGGATTCTGAAGTGGCTGAGTCATTTTTTATTCATTCTGAAAGTATTTATTTTAATGATATTTTTGCCTGTTTCACTGTGGTTTTCAGTAAAGGGCCAGGTAGGTATTAAAGCTAACAGACTGTTCCTAGCTAGTGGCCAGTGTAATATTTATGGAACCCTCTGTGCCACTAAAGTTTCTCATTTGGTGGATGCAAAGTTTCTTCCACCAGTAGAATCCATCAAGATTCTGATGGAAAATATCAAGTTTGTAAATCCAGCTGCAACTCAAGGGATGAAATTAACATATTTTGGCAGTAGTTGTGCTCTGAAAAATTCCTGTTTATCTTATTAACGAGATAATAGTTTTTGTGGGATCCCAAACTGGTTTGGGTGGGAAAGGGACCTTAAAGATTTCATTCCAGGATGGCAGCTGATGGATCTGGGAGCAGGGAATGTTGGTTCCATCCAATTCCAGGGAATCACAGAAGAGTTTGAGTTGGAATTGGCCTCTGGAGATCATCTGCTCCAGCCCCTCTGCATCCAGAGCATCTTACACAGGAGCACATCCAGGTGGGATTGGAAATGACTCCAGAGAGGGAATTTCCAATAAAAAACCATGGAGAGCAAACAGCAAAACCTCATCAGCACCAAACTGCTCCTGTACGTGGTGGAATTGTTGCTATAACAAAGTTCTGTTGGAGAGGCTGGGTAAAACCTGATTTTTATTTATATTTTTTTTCCAGATATTTGCTTTAGAAACCCTCCCCATCCTGCAAATGGGAGCACTTCCCAAAGCTCCAGGAATGAGGCAGTCAGTTAAATTTTACTGGGGGACAAAATGGGTGAATTTTGCCTTTGAAGCTGTGGGAGGAAAAGCAGAAGAACTCTTGTCAGACACCTGTAGTTCAAACCCACTTCACATGCCCTGACACTGCCGAAATCATCCTCATTTGCAATTCAGCTCCCAGGGATAAGGAGTTTCCTTCCATTTGGGCTCCACAGGGGGTTCTCAGGAAGGGCTGAAGTCAGCTCAGAGAATCACTCCAGTTAATGCAGAAATGAGGCCGAGGGGTTAATGGAGCTACAGGACGCAGCTTTTGAGATGGAAAGGCAGGAGGCCAAAATCAGATTTAAAGGATATTTATTGGGAGGAATTGGGCCTTTAATGAAGAGCTGCATTTCCAGATCACAGAGTGATCAGTGCTTTGTAAAGGGGCATTGAGCAGTGAGGATTACAGAGATTTTGGGGTTTTTTGGGTGGGTTTTTTGCATGTTAAAAGGATCATGGAATCACAGAATGACTTTGGTCAGGAAGGGACCTTAAAGCTCATCCCATTCCATCCCTGCCATGTGCAAGGATGTCCCAGGCTGCTCCAAGCCCCATCTAACCTGGCCATGGACACTGCCAGGGATCCAGGGGCAGCCCCAGCTGCTCTGGGAATTCCATCCCAGCCCCTCCCCACCCTCCCAGGGAGGAATTTCATCCCAACATCCACCATCAAGCCACTCAGAGTTTGAAGCCCTTCATTTGGCCACAGGGGGATCTCCTCAGCCAGCTGCTCCAGAGGCAGCTCCAGTGGCACAGGTGAAGTTTCCCCCTGGGAATCTCCAGCAGTTTTCTGGATAATGGGGCAGCATGGGAGAAACAGCAACAGAAATGTCAGCACAGAATGTCCTGGAAAAGAATTCAGAACCTCCCTGCAGAGCCAGCCTCAGAGAGGCTGAGGAACAGCACCCGTGGAATTGTTTGGGTCAGAAAAGCCCTCTAAGATGGAGTCCAGCCATTAGCCCAGCCAAGGCCACCACTAGTCCATGTCCCACGGGAGCAGGAGAGCACAGGGGGACACCAGGGTCCCCATCCTGCTGCTTCCCTCCCCACACACCACGCTCAGCTTGGAGTTTCCCCAGGAATGACGTGCCCATGTCCCCATCCTGGAGGGCAGGAGTGGTGCAGGGATTGCCTTCATCATTTGCAGCCCCATTTTTGGGCTGAAACCCAAAAAA
>VZRH01006991.1:84733-122761 GCA_013397555.1 Urocynchramus pylzowi | reverse complement strand
CATCCCCATCCCCATCCCTGGCCGCTCACGGCCCCAGGCAGGAGCCCGGGCAGCTGCAGGATTTGAAAATTAAAGTTTGCCATCTAGCGGCGAGCCTCGGGCTTCTGGGAGCAGCCGCGCACCCCCCTGCAGGTTTTTGGGCGATCTGTTTATGATTTCTGACACAGATAGGATTTCTAGCGCCGTCTGAGCCTGCCCGCTATCCCGGTCTGCCTGCAGAAGTGATGGAAGGAGCTCGGAACGCTGTCGCTGCTGGCTGTGACAGTGTCACAGCCCTGGGGCAGCTCCCTCGGTCATCACACGGTGCAATGGGGATGGTTCCCGGCAGCATTAAATGCTGAGTAGTTTAAAAAAACTCCCACAACCAAACACCTCCAAAAATTTCGCTGGGATTAAAAAACGATGCAATGAAGTACAATCAATTCCCTCCATGTTCTTCTCTTGCCTTGGACCGTGGCAACTCTCAGGGGACAGTCTCCTTTGTTTCCTTCATCAAGTGTTTTGTTTCCCGTTGGAACGGAGCTGCCCCTGGAAGCGATGCCCTGGTTTGGGTGATGCTCCCGGGTGTCAGCACACAGCTGCCAGCAGCCACAGCACCTCTGCAGGAGCAGCACGGGCCCTCCTTGCCAGAGTCCCTGTGAGCTTCCTCTGAGCAGCACCCATTCCCCCTGTGGGATGCACATAGGATGTGCTTATAGGATTCAGATGGAGACCACCCCTGGCATCACCTGTAACTTATTTTCACAAGAAGAAGCAACATGAGGCAGCAGGAGTATGGGCAGCTTTCCAAAGAGAAGAAGAGGTCAAGGATCCTTCACAGATGAAGGTAGCAAAGAGTGGCTGTGGCCAAGGACAGGGCCTGGAGAGGGAGCAGAGGGAAGGTCTGGGAGGTGACGGGCAGCATGGTCTACTCGGGTGACCAGATGGCAATTCAGGAGCTGCAGGATGCCTGCACAATCTCTCCTCTTCCACATACAACACTTCCATTAACAGAACTCCGGGTGGTATTAGCAATTTTTGCAGCATAATCACATTGTTGAGTCATATTTAATTTATGAACCACTATACACAGAGTATCATTTTCTCATATTGACGCTGAGCTGATTATTTTCCAATTCATATTTATGCATTTGATATCTCCCTCTGCAGTGTAGCACTTCATACTTGTCATTAGTGAACTTCATCTTGTTGATCTGAGACCATCTCTTCAATTTAGCATTTGGCATTCTGATCCTGCCTGCCAGACTGAACAAATTTTATAAGTGCACTCTATATTTATCCTGAAAATCACTAATAAAAATATTGACTAGAATCAGTTCTGAAGATCTCTGCACATCTGCTTGGAATGCTCTCTTGAAATTTCCTTCTAGTTTGACATTGAGTCATTGGCAATAATGCTTTGAGAGTTTTTTCATCTATTTGTATACACACTGATAATCATGATTTCGCATAAACTGCATTTTGCTTGCTTATATGTATGAATTCAGGTTATCAGTGCCAAAAGTCTTATTAAATATACTGCCTTCTGTTTCTCCCTATCATCAGTACTTAGAATACAAATATTCAGGTCCTGCTACAAAACTGTGAAGCTATGTTGGAAAGAAGTAATTTTTACCCCTTCCTTCAAAGTTATTAATTTCATTAAATGAGAATTAAGTTTCCTTCTTTAATGAAGGAACTTATGAGGCATAAGCTATTCAAATTATGTTGAGAGTCCAGAGGAAAAAAAAATAAAGCTCTGTACCTTCACATTTCACTTTGTGTGCAGTGTCAGCACAATAAAAATATTTGCTGATGATGTAGATGCTACTTAATACAGCACATAGGACTGAAATTATGCAAGTGCCTATTAATCCTAAGATAAGATTCCTGNACTTTGTGTGCAGTGTCAGCACAATAAAAATATTTGCTGATGATGTAGATGCTACTTAATACAGCACATAGGACTGAAATTATGCAAGTGCCTATTAATCCTAAGATAAGATTCCTGGTAAAAGGAGGAAAAAAGGAAAAGTGCTTAATAACCATAACTGTGTCAGTTTTACTGCTAGCACATAATTAGATCAGAAGGAGATGATTTCAAAATGTCCAGAGCATAACTGCTTCTTGCTATTTAGATGATCTGTTTCTGAATAAAAAGCTGCAGTTCATCTTATATATTTAAGTGTAAGAATGTTTTTGGGGCCTATGTCCCCAGAGTGGTGGCAGGAGGCTGCTTCTTCCCAGCCTCTGCAGAGGAAAAGTATCTAAACCAAACCAAAAACAATTACCATGTTTATAAAGGTTTTGGTTTCTTCCAAAAAAACAAAACCTTTTTTTCTAATTTTTTTTTTTTTCTCTTTTTTTTTTTTTTTATAAAGGGGTTTGGTTTTTTCTCACATGTAATGTCTCTGTTTCTGGCACAGGCTGGAGGATTTTAGGGATGCCACTGATCTGGAACGTAGCATCCACATGCCAGCCCTCTCAGACAGGTGCTTGGGAAGATGCCAGGAAAAAACAGCCCCACAATGGAAACAAAGAAAGTACTCAACAACGTCTTCCCATAAAAACACGTGTTAAGGGAATGCAATCAAGGATCCAATCTGGTAAACAGCTTGAGGGACAGGGCCAGCAAAGCCTGACCTGTGCTACGAGCAGTGAGGAGGCAGGAGGGATTTGGGCACCGCCTCCCAGCAGCCCGGCTGGTTTGGGGGAGGCAGATGGTCACACTGCCTTCCTCTTCTTTTTAAGTTTCCTGCTGGTTTTCCCTGCTGAAGCTGTCCCACTGAGAGCAGCAGTAAATGTCATTTTGTAGGTGTCTGCAAGAGAATAAAAGTGGCCCCAATGCAACAGCCCATGAAAGGCGTAAGTGCAGACAGAGATGAATCACGCCAGCCCCGAGTCAGCTCTCACACAGAGCCCGTGTAGGTGTTATTGTGACTGTGTCAGCCTTCAAAAGAGTCAATTGCACAAAAGCCAGGCTGGCAGTGGCTCCTGTCAGCAGCAGTTTGGGTAACACTGTTCACATCACCTTCTCACATTACACTCTGTTCCTTGAAGGAGGTTTGGCTGTAAACTCCTCCCGACTCCATGCTAATTCCAAAGGACAACATGAGCATCAATTAGGCACTGCCATGACTCAGAAAATGAAATATTGCCCTTGGTGGGAAGTCAAGACCGCGTGTTTTGCCCTGCCTTCAGCAGCACACGTTGTCCTACCCACTAGGTGTCCCTGCCAGCCAGGGAAACGGAGCGCCGCAGCCAGGGCTGCATTTGCTTCGTTCCACTTGGAGTCAGCTGAAAACATCAAACACAAACAACAACCCAGGAAATATGTCTGAAATAACTTCTCCTTTTTTTCTTTCTTTTCTTTTTTTTTTTTTTTTTTTTTAACCCTCCTTTTTTGAAGCGGCTTCAAATTCATGCACAATGCACAGGATGGAAAGGGCAGCTCTCCATTTTGCTCTGCAGTGTAATAGAAAGTTTTTGGCCCGAAGGAGAATGGTTTCCCCTCCTGGACAGCAAGCAGGTGATGGGCTACTTTAGCCCAAGCACCACCAGCTTAATCGCTCCAGCCTCATCTCTGACTTCTCTAGGAGCCAGACAAATTGTACGGTAATCCCTCACCTCTATTAGCCCATCTTTAGAATAGATCCTGTGCCATTTTGTCTCCTACACCATGGAGTTGAGAGGTTAAATGAAGGGTGATAATGTTCTTTTGCTTCCCAATTAAAAAAAAAAAAAAAAAAAAAAAAAAAAAAAAAACCACAATATTTTTTAAAAAATCGATTACCATCAATGTGTGGATGTTCAAGTCTCACAAAAAAATTCCTAATTTGTTGGTAAATAGGGCTAGGTGGATGCAGGTGTTTATAACTTCAACATGGATTAGGCATAACACACATGTGCAGTGGCTGCCTCTGTAAAGTAGAGACCATTTTTCCCCCGCTAAAATTTGCTCCAGTAATCCCTGGAGAGTTTCCAGAGGTCAGCAGACAATCATGGAAGAAAGTGAAGACGTTAAAGGAAGCACAGATCTGCAGATGTGGCAGCTTCTGCCAGCCCAGGAAGAGGGAGAGGAAGCAGGAGGCAAAATCTTGAAGACATGCAGGGAATTTTTTGTCTTGAAAAAGGTTTTGTTTCTTTGTGATACTGAACTGAGGGAGAAGAAAGGGGCAGGAAAAGCCTGTTTGCTATATAAGGCGGAGAAGCTCATTCCACATTTTTGGAGTTCTCTTTCCTGATCTGTCACGGAAGGGCAGCAGCATTTCCATGTCTCCTGGTGATGCTGCTTTAGGAGCAGCCTGAAATCCTTAGAAAGGAGAAGGAAAACTGCAGTTTTTCTGAACCATCACCCATTTTGTGAACTGGCTTTCCTGAACCATCACCCAGGATGATTTCTGCCCCAGCAGCCTGCTCCAAAGGCTCTGTGTTTGGGAGCCATCCATGGGGAGCGGGGCTGATTGTGCAAACACTGTACAAACACCCAGGGAGAGCCATCCCTGTCACAAAGGACCTGCTCTCCAAACAGAGACGGCAGAGGAAGAATAGCAGGAGGATTAGAAATCAGCTGAAATTAGAGCCCAGAGCTGCATGGTTTGGTGAGAGACAGAAGCCTGGTGCTCTGATTTCCAGCCCAGCAATCTGCTCTTTCTCACGGCCAGCCACCTTTGCCGCTCTGGTGCTTTCAGGGCGTTCATGGCAGTAAAGATAATTGCGTGTGGCTTGGTATTTTTAACTACCGGGAGCTTGACATACAGGCACACACCCCTGAACTTGGTTGCCCCCAGGGACAGTGTCACCTCCTGGCCCCAAGACAGCTTGGACGGTGCTCAGATAGTGACTTGAAGGTGACCTTCACAGCAGAAATGCCATCCAAGCAAAGGGACAGGAGGAGGGCACAGCTCTTGAGAAATCCTGCTGTTGAAACACCTTCACATCTTGCAACACAAAGCCAAAAAGCTCTTTGTCTTATGGATTTAAGACTAACCATAGGAAGAACTGTGTTTGTCTCATGTTAATCACCTAGGCAACTGGGAAAGCAGAAGTGAGCTTCCCTTTCTAGAGGGCTTTAAAATCTGCCAGTTCATTCAAACGCCTTTTTCCAGCACAGCAGAAATATGGGTGGTTCTGCTGCAAAACTGCGTTTTCAGAAGAAAAATCATACCTACAAACAATCACTTTTGGTTTGTAGCTTTTCCTTTCCCACAGGTGCTGTGTGCCTGCAAGCCCAAGTAGTTATTTAATGACCCAGGATCTACATTAGAAGTACAGCCTTCTCCCTCAATTTGATTTCTCCTCCTTGGGATGCTCCCACTGGGGCAGCAAGGATATGTTAGAGACCAAGGAATGGGTTGGGAAATACCTTCTCCTTTCCCAATCAGCAGGGAATGGATAAAAGCCTCTCATGCTTTGAAAGGGGTTGTTAAGGATAGGAGGATATATCCCAGAAATGAAGCAATGCCATGCAGGTGCAGACCTGAAGCTTGTGTCACACTGCTGCAACACAGCAATCAGTAAGAGAATAATCCAGCCTGCCACAGGGTCTTGCAGGATTCAAGTCTCAACTTGTACTTTTATCATGGGCTGGGGCAGGAAAAGGGCAGGAAGGCTGTCTCTTAGCAAGGAGCAGCAGCAATGTTGTATTTTTCCTAGTGGTTCATTTAAATCTGAAGTTGTTTTTGTGAATAAATGCTAGCGTTAGCATCTGCTCTTTTATGGAAATGTGTACAAAAGCATAGGTTGAAAATTCTGTTGAAGTTGATCTTTTGGCAGAAAATGAGGCTTTCAAAGCAAAAAAAAAAAAAAAAAAAAAAAAAAAAAAAAAAAAAAACAAAACCCACCCNCCCCCCAAAAAACCCAAACAAACCAACAAAACACAACCCCACAGACAGCTCCTACAATCCTAAATAATAAAAAAAAAAAGATTAATTTTAATTTGATTGTTCCTATTCTTGTCCAGATAGCTCCAGATAGATTTTGGATAGTTTTTCACAGGCTTTATTCCCTAAATGGCAAAAAAACATCCTTTCTGGATGGTGCTGTCCTAGAAGAAAAACATGGTTTTGGTAACATCTTTATTTACATTATTTCAAAACCTATTTTCCCTGAAAGGAAATGTTTATGAGGTTTGGCTTTTCTCCCCTATATTTCCTAGGCAGTTGCTGGTGCTTTGCTCTGCCTGCCTAAGCCCAACATTAACTCCAAATCTTTAGTATTATTTTAAACAAACCAGCGTTTTCTAGTTCATCTACAGTTCCACAGAGAGGGGTGTGAAGCCCTGATATTTCATCTGGGCAACATTTAGAAAACTTTCTAATGACTTTGCAAAGTTATAAATAATTATACAAAAGGTGCAAGGACTTGCTGAGACAAGCCAAGTTTATGAGGCCCAGAAACTGNAAAAAAAAAAAAAACAAACCAGCGTTTTCTAGTTCATCTACAGTTCCACAGAGAGGGGTGTGAAGCCCTGATATTTCATCTGGGCAACATTTAGAAAACTTTCTAATGACTTTGCAAAGTTATAAATAATTATACAAAAGGTGCAAGGACTTGCTGAGACAAGCCAAGTTTATGAGGCCCAGAAACTGAGGGAATTAGAAATTTTTCCATCTGCTTGGATGAGTTTTGGTTTAAACACTAGAAAGTCAGATTCATCTGAACAGACTGGATGAATGGAAAAGTTACAGAGCTGTGGACAACACGATACATTTCACTCCACAGAGGCTGATGAGTAAGGCAGAGGGAAGAAAAAGCACATTATCAGATTCTCTACCAATCTTTTTAGCTAAAGCACAAAGCAAGCAAGAACAAGAAGGAACTCAGCAACCTTGTGAACCCCTTTAGAAGGGATAAATTCATGGTGAGGATGAAGCAAAAGCTGTTCCTGTGCTCACAGCACCTGAAGCAGAAGAGAGCAGAGATCACAGCCTGTAGAGCACAGAGTACACAGACAACATGGAAACTCTCCTACATCCAACATGCAGCCTGCAAGGTTTGGGTTTATTTGGGTTTTTTTTCCCAAGGCCAAGCAGCTGTAAAGGGGAAAGAACTGAAGGCCTGGAAATTTCAGGAAGTGAAAGGACCAGTTTCAGTATTTCTTAAGTTTAGAATTAATAGAAGGTAAAGATACACTACTTAACCACTAAGATGCAATTAAAAATGAAACATGAAAGGCTAATTATTGGTTATTTTCATCAATTGGAATCGCTGAATGAAATTTCTGATCACAATGCATCTGCCTTTAAATGTTAACGAGGATTATGACACTCACAGGATAAAGCCATGGGACTGCCAGCACATGATGGCTCTAGGAAGAAATGGAATCCAATCACTTCTGTGGAATATTTTTTAATATTTTAAACCAGGTAAATAAAAATGCCATTTATTCATTAGAAAGGATAAACTCTTGAGAGCCTGAAACAAGCCTCAGGACCACCAATATAAAAGGAAGTTGTGTGTGCAGAGCAACTATCATCTTCAAACAGACTTGTTGAACCTGGGCCCAGAAATTATGAATAATTGGGCAGTCTTATGAGCAAAGAAAGACAGGCATAAGCAGACAGAAAGTGTTAAAGTGGTGAAATAAAGGAAAAGGACATTGGAATAAAAGGGAGGGATTTGGCAAGGATAGATTCTGTGGCATTGGGATCTGGCTGCAACAAGGCAGAGGGAGGAGGGGATGTCTCCTGTATAGGAAGAAAAGAAGTTAAATCTGCAGGTTACAAATGGATGTAATATGAGATAGAAGCCATATGTTGTCATTTCCACTCCCCTGCAAAAGACATCCTCCCTAAAGTCTTGATCAAGGAATGGGCTGTAAATCACAGAAGAGGCAGGATGCAAAGTTCAGTAATTTCCATTAACTGACACCAGGCTAACACTGTAATTGGTAAAGAAGTGGTTTAGGGCAGTCTATTAACTTGTACTTTGCTGCTCATCATTCCCACAAGTTCACAACAGAGTAAAAGGCAGTCAGATACCCAGCTGTCTATTAATAATTGATTTAATGTAATACATGAAGTATGAGTAATCTGCTTCCTTGTTTCTCTGTTTAATATAATCCATGAATCATGGTGACCAGTAAAGAGGCTGATTGACCACTCAATGCTAACTTTTTTTTGCTAATTCCAACTATTGACTCGCATTTAAGAAAGTTAAATGTCTGCTAAATACTTTGTGGTTATAACAGGAATGATATGGAAGAGGGGGACTATTACTCAGTTCCTTAGATAGTGTTTATTTTTGGATAAGATCTTGTAACTCTGCCTTGTGCTGCTTCCAGTAGTCCCAAGTCTGCCCAACATTAGATACTAAAATAATTGTTGTCAAACACAGACCTCTCTCTTTTTGGCCCAGTGTCTTGTCTCTCCCAGACCTAAGAAAAGGTTTAACTTGCAAGCAGAAGTCGCTTTTATTCTCACAATAGTGCTACAGGTATCAGTATCATGGTATCTATTTACCCCACAGTCACAAAAAATTTCCTATTTTCAGTACCTTTTCAAGGTGAGGAACTGCTACTCTTCCTCTTTTACTCACAGGGAAACAAGGAGCTGAGAGTGTGTCAAGAACCTGGCTGTGCTAATTGTGCTATTTCAGGCACTTCTGCTTGTGAACATATGTGTGTTTTTCACCAATGCCAAGGTTTTCACTCACTGAGTGTCACTTCCTTTGTTAGTTCCAAATGTGCAGAGGCTGAAAGGGCATCTTTACTAGTGAAAAATCTCTCAAGAACTCCTATAAATCATTCAAGCTTCTGCTTGAAAATGTTTCCTTTCACACACTTTTTAGTGCCAAATACAGGCCCATCTGGAATCATTATTAATTCTGTTGAACTGTTTAATTCCAAATGGTCCTCTTTTTTTTTTTTAAAGAAAGACTTGATTCAGTATTTTATAACCATAATTGGAATAGCACATTAAGACTCAACAGCTCATTTTTTTATTCCAGGAAATGGCAAGCAACACATCTTGTACTCAATCAGTCACATTAATAGAGCAATGCTAAAAAATCTTGTAACATGCAGCTACCCACTAGTTTAATTCCTCTTACATATTTGTTTGCCATACAAACAGATTAGAATGATTTTTGTGGGCTTAAGAAAGCTTCTTAAACAATTTGGAGCACTTCTCTGTGTATGCTTCATCGAGCACATCAGCCAGAGAACTGGAAGAAGAGGTGCTCTGCCATTGAAATGGCTGAGCAAAGTGCAAAGCATGCTCCTCCAGATACAAACTCACATCAAGATAGTTATTTCTGGTTTATCATCAGGACTGAAAAATTAAATTCAGTTTGCAAGCAAAGTCCCATTCACATTTCAAAGAGAAAAGTGCCAAAAAAAAAGTAGTGGTTTTGTGCAAACATGCTTATTTAACTTGTTTTTGCATTAAACATTGCCTGTAGGATTTGAATGCACGTGTTTAAGGGAAGGGAACTGTGAAATCTTGGTGTCATTTATGTCAGCAGCACAATTCTTGATGACTAACATTCAGGACAGCTGGGAAGTTCTCTGCGTAGTTCTCCACATGCAACTGATGTGGGAGACACTCAGGCTGCATGTTTGGCTCTTGACACTTCTCTGAAGAGCAGTCACAGATCTCCAGACCTCTGTGAGGTTGCACAGGCTGCTCAGTGCAGGCAGGCAGGCTGCAAACACAGAGCCAGGGACTGTGGCTGCCCACTGAAGGGCACAGCTAGCATCCCCCACAAGTTGGGGATGAAAGCTCCGGAAGGTTTTCATCCCTGGAAGATGGTGATTAATGTTCGGCTACAGAGAACCGTAGGTATGGAACCAGTCAGGGCTTAGAGCGATGCAATTATAAATTCATAGCCAGACTGTCATGATACAAATTAGTCTCAGCACTCATTTTCTTTGGCAAAACTCCCATTCTTTGGATGCCTTTCTGGTGAAATTTACTGTGACATGAAAGATATCCAAAATACAGATAAAAGGAGTAGTTTTCCAAGTGCAAAATCCAGTAGAAGTGTTCGCTATAAACTCCCCATAAAATAAGTTGGAAGGCAGCTTTCACGTCTGGTCCATACTCCTGCTCAAAATAGGGTCAGCTTTGAAGTGAGATGGGGTACTCAGGGCCTTATCCAGACAGGTTTTGAGTATACCCAAGAATAGAGAGCTTACAACCTCTCTGAGCACTTCTTCTAGCACTAGGTCTTCTTTACCATGAAGTTTCTATCCTTATATCTAACAGGGATCCACCTTGCTGCAGCTGGGGTTCACTGCCCTTGCCTTTCATAGTGCACCCCCAAGAGGAGTCTGGCTCCATCTTGTCTATAATCATTTATTAGGTAGTTACAAAGAGCAATTAGATACTCCCTGAGCCATCTCTTCTCCAGATGATCAACCAGCTTTCTCAGCCTGTCCTTGTACTCCATATGCTCCAGCTACCTGAGCATCCTGCTGGTTTTTGCTGAACTTGACCCAATACAGAATCATACCATGGTTTGAGTTGGAAGGGACCTTAAAGATCACATCATTCCAATCCCCCACCATGGGCAGGGACATCTTCCATCAGACCAGGTTGCTCAAAACATCATCCAACCTGGCCTTGAACACTTCCAGGGATGGGGCAACCACAATGGCTCTGGGCACCCTGTGCCAGTGCCTCACCACCAAAGTGGTTGTCTACCAGGACCCCTGAGTCTTGCCCTGAAAGCTGCTTTCTAGCAAACCCAGCCCATGCTGTTGCAGGACATTATTCCTTACTGGGTGCAGAACTTTGCCTTTACTGGACTTCGCCTTTACTGGACTTCATGAAGATTCTCTCAACCCATTTCTCCAGCCAGTTGTTATCCCTCTTCAATGTCCCGGCCTTCAGTGCATTGACTGGTCCACCAGTTTTGGGTCATCAGTGAACTTGGAGAGGTTCCATCCTGCTCCACTGTCCAGTGTTAATGATGACATTAGATAACATCAGACCCTGCAGTGTAGCCTGAGGAGCACCACCACTAACCAGTCACTACTTCAGCTCTGATCTGCTGCATGGAATAGCCCTGTGGTCCAGTCAATTTTCCACTCATCTTGCCCTCCTGCTCAGTGTTGTACATAAAATGCAGGGAACTCTCAGAACTTTGGACCTGTAAGCCAAAGCTTAGAATTAAACACAGGATTTGATCTGAGACCTTGGAAAAGGCTTCCAGACTTAGGTGCTAGAAGTGAGAATGTGGATTTATAGTTTAAAGCAGAGACATGTTAAGCTAAGAGAAGGAAAGTTTAGAGTTTTAGAGTACAGTACTGTAGGTTTGTGTGTCATAACATGATTGGCTAAGAAAGCTTACACTGTACCATATGTCCATAAGACAAAATAGGATTGGGTAGAAAATTTAAGGATTGGGTCAAAACCATAAATATCCTTGTTGGCAGTGTTTTATTGGTCAATAAATCCTTTAAAAGTCTTGTAACTAGAGGTCTTGTGATCTTCTGAGCCATGCGGTGAAGCTGTGAGCCGAACTCACCCTTCCTGCCTATGTAGAAGATAAGAAAAATAAATCACATCATCTAAAACAACTCAGAGGTCCCGTCTCTAACTCGTTCAAAATTCTTTCACAAATCCTCACTCTCAGTCCTCTTGTCTCCAGCTCAGCACCCAGGATACACTACAGGAGGCTGTCAAAAGCCTGGTTGAAATTCAGGTAAACAAGACCTGCTGCTCCCCAGTGCCTGCTGAGATGGCCATGGCCCTCTGGCACTGCCCCTTTCAGTGCCCATTGGCATCACTGCCCATGGTGTTGTCCTCAGTTTTGTCACAGAGACCATGTGAAAGGATTCTAATGCCACTGGTCTCCTGGTACAGCTGATACAGCCATGAAGACTTGATTGAATACCAATGCCAAGAGACAGCAGCAAAGTAAATTTTGTTTGGAAATATTGCTGCAAAATCATCATATCCATAGAGAATGGTTTGATGTATTAGTAATCAACTTCCCTGGAATATTCCTGTAATTGTTATGGTTCCTTAGGCGTAAGGAAACAATTTTCTGGATTTGGATCACTGTGTTACTTAGTCTGACAAGCCCAAAATAAAGTAAATTTTTACACATCAATCATTAGCATATTTGCCTAAGAAACAATGTGCAGAATTCATGCAAAATCAACAGCTTATTCAAGTAAATACATATTCATAATTATTCTATGTGAAATATTGCTTTCTGAGTTTATTCAGTGAATGCTAACTACATTCCTAACAAATATACAAAAATAACAGTTCCCCTGTTACTATGGAGAGGGAGAGAAGAAGGTATTGTGCTGGAGGACTAATTGTAAAATCTTTGGAGTAAGAACAAGATAGTGTGGTTCCCTCAGATACAGTAATAATAATTCAGCAGCCCAAGGTTTTACATTCAAGGGTTTGGAGGGAGTTGCTGATGAGTTGGTCTAGAGATATACTGAAGGGGTGTTTCACGGGAGGGACATTTTCCATCATTCCGAGACACAAGAAGGGAAGATGTAATTCTCAGCTGAAGCGAAACAAGCACAGGAACAGGTTTGCCATTAGCAGCTGTGCCGCATCTGAAATTGATTCGAGCTCGCCGGACGCAGCCACCCCTCTCAGAGCCCATCCCTCTGACATCTCCTGCAGCCCAGCTGGCAAAGCCAAGCGAGGATACATATCCTTGCAGGAATCAGTATGCACATGTGTGCACGTACCCACCTGCGGCCACGGGGCCACTCGATCCCTCATCTCCATAATGGAATTTGCTAGGAGCAAGCAGAACGCTCCGCTCCGCCCCCGCCCCTCCGAATGCATCGGCAAGAGCCAGCATTCCACGTTTTAGTGCCACGGGTGTGGAAGAGCCAGGCTGCAAGTCACATTGATCAGAGAGCCAAGCCACATTGATCAGAGAGCCAGTACGGCGGAGAAGGCATCCTGCAATATGGAGCGTGCAGCGGCACTGCCAGGGAGGGACCGCAGCGCTGAAAACAATCACCGCAGCACAGAGGCACAGAGAGGCTCAGTGCAGCAGCAAAGAAAGGACGGGCATGCTGCATTTTACAGGGCAGCTACAGACAGTCATTTACACCTTTTTGGCAAAGATTGCTAAGCACTCTGCACCGATTCCTGACGTTCAGGTTCCCAGAGCCAGTATGTGGTAGTTTTCCATATGGCAGAAGGGCTCTTTCATCCCTAACAGTGCGCTGCACTCATTATTATGCAGTGGATTTTTTTTGTTTCTGTACACCAGGCCTGGGATCTTACAAGGAAATGATTATACTTGCCTAAATAGAGATTCTGGTGACAAGATAATTTACAACGCTGTTTATGTTGCATAATCATTGAGCCAAGGTCAGGGAAACCATTGATGTAGCACAGTCAGGGCAGTTGTAAATAAACCCCACATCACAAAAGGGGCTACAGTCAGTGAGAACAGATGGACAAGAAAGGGCAGAAAAGAAAAAACCTCCAGCTCTCTCACTGTGGTAAATTCTTACTCCCCTCCCTTATATCCACAGATCCCATGGTTGGCTAATTGAAGAAGGAGGTGTAACTATCAATCTAATCTCACTTGTTCTCAAATTTACCATAATTTCTACACTTGAGAGGCTGGTGAAATGAAACAGCACTACTAGAATTTCCCATTCATCAGCAGGAAGCAGAACAACTCTGGGAATTGGGCTAAAAATAATTAAGAAGCAGGATCAGGTGCTGTGCACATGCTGTACATGGGCATGCAAGCACACAAGCATTTACTGGAGGTAGAAGCAGTAGCACAGGGGGAGATGAGCCCCACCAGTAATTTTATCTTAACATATGAATGCTTGCAGATGTACTCACAGCATACTTATTAGAGCAGCAAAAACGCCCAAGAAAACTACCATCAAATCATGCTACAAACAAAATCAGCTTTTTAAGCAGATAAAACCACCAGCAGTACTTCAGGAGACACTTGAGAGCTGCTGGGGTGCCTGCAGCATGCAGGGTGCTCAGCACCTGGCCCTTACCCCAGCACACCGTGGGCACAGAGCAGGGACACCCCCTTTGAGCAAGAAGGTTGACATTTTCTGGAAGCATCCATATTATTTCACATGCTTTGCTTTGTTTTGCACTTGTGCAGTAACACTAGAGCTTTTCAGAAAGTGCTGGGAGTGGCTTTTGCCCCTTCTCCATACAGGCAGGCTGGGAGTAAGGTGCTGCCAGGGGCCTTGCTGTGCTCAGCACAGTGAGAGTGCAGTTGGTCCAGGAGCTCTTCCAGAAGACAGAGTGATCAGACACACAGATATCCTGGATCACCAGAGCTATTCTTCAAAATCCACTTCGATTTCAAAGGGATAGCTGAGAAGGAAGATGTACCTGAGAGGCAGGACTAGGATGGAGGATTTAACTCATTAAGTAGCTCTTACCTGAGGAAACAGCTATTCAGCAGAATGATTTCTGAGAAAGATTTACTACTAGTAAATCTTTACTACTAGTCAGCCTAAACATACAGTTACTATCCATGTTACAGGAAAAGCCTTTATCTAAGTTTGCAGCTCCTCCAAGAAGGAGATGGTGATGGGCCAAATCCTCAAGCCAGTGTAAATCAAAGCTATTTGTCTGCCTCTGCTGGAACCCCCACTCTCTATTTCAGTTAAGAGCTAACACACAGCAACTTAATATGCATTTATGTTGATATTTGCACTTTGCAGGGTTTGGTAGATTGCGTGGCTGGCACATGTCAAGCTGAATGCCACTTCCAAAAGCTAGGGAACCTACTGGAAACTGCCATTAAGAATGACTAGGTGACAACATGTAGCACCTCTCTGGAAAAGCCTTCCTACCTCAAGCACCTCCTTGTGATTAATCTTTCAACTAGACAATACACATTACTATCTTAAAAAACTGATTTTTTGAGGGCAGAATGCATTAATGAACAGAGGAAAATGTGAAGAAATTAGACACAGGGAAAGAATACATGGACAGAGTAGCTGGGTCCCTTCAGAGACCACAGCAGTAGCTGTGGTGCCTCCTGGCAGCATTACTGCATCCAGCCCTGGAATCCAGACTCCATGCCAATCACTCCAGAGCATTATTAAGATGCATGGCATCTTGGTAAAATTCAAATCAAAGCTTCTTTCCTGCACATTGGAGTGGGATAGGTAGCAAAGGTTGGTGTAAAAAGTGAGCAAGCAGCAACGATGGGGGTTTGTATCACACAAGCTTAATAAGCTGGAATAAACAACGTGTGCATTATTGCCTCTCACACTTTACCTGATCTTGCACTGCCCAGACAACTTAAACTAAAAGTATCTGGCAGAATTCAAGATCATTTTGCAAAGATTCTTCAATCACCAGAGCACTCTCAGTAAGACCTGATGGAGAGGGAGTTGGAATACATCATATTAGCATGAATATAAATGGTAATGATCATGCTCCTCCACAACACTTGCACTTTAAGGAATCAGTTAATTAACCCTGAATTGAACAGGCTTGCCAGTCAGGAATAGAGCAGTTCAATTGATAAGAGCTTCCTGACCCCTACTTCTCAAGGGCAAGATTCACTAACCCTTATTTATGTTAAACATTAGCTTACCCTGTGAGGAACCTCCAGAAATCAATAGGAATTGCACTACATGAGTAAGACTGGCAGAATCTGATACCAATTATAAACTCAGATTGGCCCTCAGCTGGGTATTTCTGTCTGCTCTTTTCTTTTTTATTTTTTCTTTCCATATTCCTCCTCCCCCATGTCTGCACCCAGGAAAATACAGAACGTTCTCTCTTATAAAAGGCACTTGAATGGCTGCTTCTCCTCTTTCTCTTTAATCCAAAAAGTATGACTATTTCTTGTTAAAGGAAGGTAATGTTTGACAAAACTTGGCAGATTTAAGTCTATTTCTAAACCTGGAAGGAGCTCAGCCTTTTTGACAAAATGAAAGCCACAATTTGTGACTTTTAAATGTGAAGTGGTTTGTTTCTTCTTGAAGGAAAAAGTGTAGCTGAAACCACTAGAGAAAGCATTAAGGGAAGCAATCTGGACTTAAAAAAAAAAAAAAAAAAAAAAGATATATAGGAGCTACATTTTTTTCTTTTACCAAAGCATGTGAGGAAAGAGGTGGATTGAAACAAGGAGACGTATTTTCTATTTGCAGTTCCTTTTCCCAAATTTTCCCAGAAGCAGAACAGGCTGTAGCTGGGTAGAGGAACTGAAAGCCCGAAGATACTGGCAAAGAGAAAAATACCCATGTGATGTAAAAGCGAGGTGGGAGAGAAAAATCCTTCAGCCTTTTACTTTGAGTCAGCTCAAAGTTAAATTACATCTTGCTGCGCAGGGAAACCACATCTCCTGAGAGCTGCAGCCTGGGTTTCTGTGTCTCCTCTCTGGTCTGGCCTCCTACGTTGGACTCCTTCTCCCAAAATGTCACTGCCACGCACCACCTACAGCAATCTCCTTGACTCAGCCAAGCCAGAACAGCGTGTTTTGCTGTTGGAGCAGTCATTGGGAATGGGGTGACTGGAGGATGGCAGGGGAGCAATTCAGCCTTCAACCTTCTAGCTCAACAGGCTGAAGGACAGTAAGCTCAGGCTGGGCAACCCTAAATACAAGACTTTTTTTTTACATCACTGATGAAAGAGATGTTAGTGCGTTAGAGTTGCTCATGTGGCAGAAACTGCATTTTTGATCAAAAACATGGTTTTAATGGGAAATTTAGAAGCGGATCTATTCTCACTAAAAAAGGAGTAGTAAAAAACCCCAGCGGGATCTCAGGAATGAAATCATGCAGAAATCATCCTTCCAATACTGATGTGCAGGCACAATAGATGCTGGTGTTTTCTTCTACTGAATGACTGTTGCTCACGCTGCCTTTTTCCAAGCCGAGTGACAGATTGTGCTGGAATTAGATGGGAGGCATTGCTACCTTGAAGCTGTGTGTCTGTGACTTTACAGCACTGACTAGCTTTAAGTCTCTATCTTCCCCCAGTTTAGTAGGTACTTTTCTGCATGAATTAGATGCTTCCAGATTTTCTGAGCTTGTTTTTCACATCAGACAGTGTCTGATTGCCTGAAACCATTGGATACCTAGCAAGCTGAGGAAAGAAAAAAAAAAAGAAAAGAGCTGTGTCTGGCTTTGGTATTGTTTTCTGCTCATGTCCTAAAGCCATGTCAGGTTGAAATAAGGTACACAGCATCTCTCCCATCCTCCTTCTTACGCAGCGTCCTGGTTTCTGTGGAAAAGAAAACCTGGAGTGTGCACTGACAGGGAACTGCAGCATGGTCAAATAGGTTTCTGATGCTGAAGAGTGGGGCAGCAGGTCTGCAGGCTCCTCCCTGGCTGCAGAGACAGAGCCAGCAAGCCAAGAGTTTCTTATTTGTTCTGTAGACACAGACAAGAAGATTTACTGCTTAGTGTAGCATTGCCTCTGGGGCTGGAATGGGATTTCTCCCCAAACTGTTACTTCCTTTCAAGCTCCTCTGCTGTGCAGAAAATTTTAGAAGGAAATGCCACTGGATTACACAGCTGCTGTCTGCCTGGGCTTTAAATGTGCCAATTTGCATCAGTCTGTAGGAAGTGCTGAGAACAGGCTGGAAGTGACTGCAGTCTTCCTATGTTACTAGTGGCATCTTACTTGCAAATCTGAAACAATTAAAGGGAAAAGGTGCAGTAGGACTAGAGACAGCCAGCTCTGTAATACTACAAAAAACCTAAATTCTTCTTTTCTTCTGAGAAAAGCATGTGTGAAACACAGCACTCTTGAGGAATGTCCTACAAGACATCAGGATGAAGCCTCAGTAACTGATGGAAGCAAAATGAAGAACAAAATGTCCCCATGAAGTAAAAATGTCCCCATTTGTGTAACCGATCACGCTGGGAATGAAAATCGTTGAGAACAAACCTGTCACTAAACACATTGAAAAATTTCTAAAGAGAAATTGTAACAGTATCAGTGCACTATGAGAAAGCTGATTCCTACTTGTTTTGCAGGAACAAATAATTAAGATAAGAGCTCAACTGCAGAAATGCTGGCCAGAAGTGAAATGCTTTGTAATTACATTTTCCGTTACCAGATAAGCAGGGACATTGTCATGGGAAGCATCACCATGTAGCATCACTACAAAGCCTTCTAAAGTTACCTTTACAGTGTGCAAACAGGTTTCCATCTCTTAGAGAGAGACCTGCTCTCTTGCTTTTCAGTGTTTGGGTTATGCAAGGACTTTGTACCTTGGCAGGCTCAGGAGAAGAGGAGGCAACGTGAACAGCCTGGAATCTGGCTGTCTGCCTTGCTTCTCGCTAAAGTAATTCTGCTGTTAGGAGTTGTCACTTGGGAACCAGACAGAGATGTTGGGCTAGGACTCCTACATGAAGGAACTGCCTCAGATGTTGGCTGTACATCCTCAGTTTAGGACTGAGATGTATGTGTGAGTTAAGTGACTCAAATTTAGAACTCCCTCAAACTTCTTCTATGCCCAAAGGAAGGCATAAGCATCTGCTAGTGATGCACAAGACACCCAGATGTTAGAAGAAAACTTCAGCTTACTGTTACCTGCCCTTATTCGTAGGAGAGACTTTTAAAGGGTAGAGTACAGGAAAAACCCCTGCATGTGCTCAGTGCTTCCTTAGAGGAAGGTGAATAAACCCTTTAGGCCTTGTTGAATCAAAAAAACATAAAAATATTTAGTAATCACCATTCTAGGGGTGCCAACCTTTGCTGAACGGTAATTAACGTTATTTCAAGAGATTTCTAAATATTTATATCAACAATGTCATGACTGCAATATCAGCTACTTGAGTGCCTCTCTCCTCAATGGTACGTGCCCCATTTCAGCTGGCACATGTGAGGAGCTGTGTTCAGTATCTCGGGTGAAGAAGCACTTAAAAGGCATTAACTAGTAAATTAACATCCCTGTTTTCTCTGGTTTGTTTTTTTTTTTTTTTCTTGTTTTGTTTTTTTTTTTTTTTTTTTTTTGGATGAGTGAGAGGAAGAAAAAGGCAAACTCTTGAGTTAGCACTTAAAAACATAAGTGAAATCATACAGAATTTTTTAAAGAAACTAACTTGGACAGTTGCTGTTATGATTATCTTATGAGATTCATTAAAGCCCTGTTTGACATTCAAATAAGTTCTTGTTTCTGGTGGTAAGAAAGAAGAAGAGTATGTACTTTAAAGAAATTACAGGATTTAGAAATGAAGATGAAAGATTCAGAACTACCTTGTAGTTACTTTCTGCTCCCTCTGCCCTCTTATAAACTGGAAATATTATGACAAGAGGCACAGTGACCTCTGATGTACCATACAGGAAGAAATGAGAAGTTAATAGGGGAAGCACCAAATTAGACACCTGAAAGAACAGGATTAAAAGATGAATAAGAATATTATATCACTTGTCAGCATGGTATTACAGAGTCCAACTTCATCTTTTTTTTCAGGTTTCATTAAGGAAATGACTAGATAGGGCTGTTTCTTTCCCAGCCCTGCACAGCCTATTGAAAAGGCAGGATACATTCACTCAGCAGTTGCATGCCAACAACATGCAAGGCCTAAAAATTATTCCATGATGTTCCTATGGATTTGCACTGCACCTCTCTCCCCCTATCCTAACAGGGCACAAGTGCTCCATGCAGCTCATTCTGTGAGTGGGACTGAGCCTCCTCAGAGCTGCTTCACAGGCACTCCCACAGCCAAGGCACAGATACTCCTTGTGCTCCCTTTATTAAACACATAAAGCAAAGGGATTTGTGTCACCTGAACTACCCACCTCCCTCTCTGGCTCTGCCCCACACAGTCATCCCATGACAGCTCAGAAGATCAGCTACAAGTTTCCACCACAGCTTTAGAGCAACTGAAAAATGTGGGGACATTCTGCTCCTCATTCATCATCCAGCAGCACTCAGGCTTCAGGTGTGCATCTTCCTGAAGCTAGATCAGAACTTAATACTTAATTCAAGTATTAAAGATGTCATTAGCCACCCAGGCTTATTCCTCTTGGACTCCCATTTGTTCCTGAATATCTACCAGCCATATACCAGAGTATTTCTTTCCATAGGTGGTCTGTAGGAGGTAATGATCAAACACTATGATGATGAAGATGCTCTAAAAATATACAAAATCTAATCTAATTTAGATTAGACTAAAATAAACATGGACAAGGATATGTTGGGAGATGATCCTTTAACTTGGAGCTTTCACCTTAGTGTGGTTAAGAACTAGATTTTTTTTCTTTCCTAGTATATTATAAATCTTCTGTTTTTCCCTAGGCAAAAAGATAACTGTCTTGAGAACAGTGTAAGTGGGTAAAAAATATAAGAACTGGCAGACTGAAGCATCATGGATGATGTTCTGCTTTTTATCAGCTGATTAGGTGAATTTTGTATTTTATTTTGTGCTGGTTGTAAGCCTGGGAAAAACACGTTTTATAAATTAAAAAATCAAAAAAACCCTAGCATATTGCAAGGTTATGCATGCACCTGTTATATGCATGCAAACTCTTCTTAGAAATGGGTTCTCACATTCTGAGTGGCTTCTAAGAAGTTGATTTTGACCTTTAAAATAAATTTTAGTTATATAGAAGTTTTGAAGTGACACACATTAAAGATTGAGACGTTCAGATATTGTAGTAGCTGGACTGACTGGCTCAATATCAGAAACCAGCAGGATTTTCCTCTTTCTTTTCAGCTCATACAGGTTTGTATTGCTTGACACCTTGCATTAGAATTTAGCTGAAAATAAAGCTCAGTCAAAACCCACTCTTGTCTTATTCACTAGAATGAATTCCAAATGGTTTGGAAAATGATTTGGTATTCAAGTACCTCCATTCCCACAAGCACTCCCTTCTGGAAATAAGAGACTGAGTTTTAAGTTAATTAAACATGAGACAAGATTCTAATTGGTTTGATTTTCTTTCAGAAGGCTTGATCTGCCCTTCACAATTTCTGGCACATGCCCCTAAATAAGCAATATGTCACATCCCTGTTGCCATGCTGCATCTGTGGGATTGAACAAGCAAAGCCCTTCAGTTACAAAGGGCTGTTCAGCCCAGGCCACTGAATTCCAGTTCTACCTGTATGATCCCACTTGATTTACCAAAGGCTACTTCCTTAGATATCTGCTTAACCTGTCTGAAATGACTCACTGGAAACATTCTTAGCATATGCCTTAGGAAAAAAAATGAAAAGAAGAAGCAGAAGAGTGGAAGGAAAATAAAGACAGAAAAGGCAAAATAACTGTTCTGTGTTAGTTAATCTCTCAGAGCCTTATTTCATCTTGCATTTTGTCACTGTAAACCTCTCAAATATTTAATTACTCATTTTTTTCTGGTTTTGTTATTTTTATAGGGATTGTGCAGATTGATCTGGAGGATTTCTATTTTGGATGCCATTAAGTAAGTATTATCTGTTCATTCTGACAGCTGATCTCTGACAAGAAATCTGCTGTTATCATTTCTCTGTCTTTTTCCTGGGTTCAGATGGAAACATTCCACTTGAAATATTCTCACTGCAAATATAAGAATTTTTCTTTACACCTGACATTATCTCATGTATACTGGCTCTCTGAGTAAAAATGTCCCAAGGTCTTTTTTAACATCTTTCATACAGCCTACACTTCAATAAAGATGAAATGTTTATCTCTTCAACTTTTATGCCTGGGACACTTCCATGCAACAGGAGAGTGAAGTTACAAAGGTGCTGCAGCAAGGATGTTAAATGACCACAGACGTGTCATGTCATGAAGATTGATTTAGTTGGGTTAAGGCATTTGATGCTTCCTTTTTATGTGGGGATGTTCCTAAAAGAATGTCCTGAACTTTGGGAACACGCTCATGTGCTAATGTGATCTGAATAAATCTTTTTCTATATCACAACCTCTTATTTGCCTTTCCATATGTTTGATTTTTTCTGCTGAAAGTTTCACAAGAAGAAAGAATCGTAGTAAGCCTTATTTCTTCTTATCAAGGCCACTGTCACTCTTGGAATCAAAATACCATAGTGGAAATCTCCAACTCCTTTTCTTTTAGATGCAAGAAACAATGGGCATCCATGTGTATTTATCCAAAGATAAAACCCCTTTCCCCATTAAAGCATATTTCTTAATCTTTTGCAATGACACCAGGAAATTATACACTCCCCTTACATCCTCCTGGCTTCTCTCCTGCTTTCAGCTACAATTTGCAGTTACAGGGGCTCCAGAGCAGCCAGACTTCCATGCAGAGTCACCCTCCTCCCCATCTCTAGCCCTGTGCCACAAGCTCACCCCATCAGGTTCCTGTTCACTGAAGGGTCACGTCCCTCCCAGGACATTTTGATACCTCAAGCTTCATCTTTGTCTGTCAGGGAAGACTTCAAAGCACTGCTGAGGTCAGGGTTCAGATCCTTCTCTAGAAAAACAAAAGAAGATTCTAACTGTAGCTTATGAGGAATGATGCAAAGCAACTGATTGCATTTTGTCAAGGAGAATGAACTAAGCCCAGGCTACCCAATAAACAAATCAGTTAAAACAATTTGCAAGTCATATTAACTCCACATTCTTTGAGGGGGTACCCTGAAGGACTTTAGAGAGACATTTATAGAGGAATTGTACCTACCAGGAGACAAAGCACTGACTCAAATACTAAAAGACTACCAATGAAATCTAAAATTCCCTCCATACTGGAGGGAATTTTCTGCCTTTTCTTGAAATGCAAAAGTTTCAAAGTGCTAAAGTGCAAGCAAAGACAACGGGAGTAGAATAGCCTAAATCACTCCTTCAGGAATTCCAGATACAATTCCAGACACAATCTATCATGCAAGTAGGTACCCATACTAAACTGCAGAAAAGAAAAATGTTGCAGAAAAAGAAGGGAAATGCATAAAACTAAATGCTAGCCATATACACTCGTCCATTGAGTTATAATCTATTCACAATAACAAATTGGAAGAATTATTAATCTATAACCAATCTTAAAAATATGAGGAGAGCTGACTAAGTTTCCAGTTAAGAACCAGACCACCCAATTGTCCCTTGTGCCTAGATGAGGTCGAGCAAAGGGAGTATAAAATATCCTGAAGGATGCTAAGACATTTCAGAGGGTGTTTACTACTTAGAATGGAAAGCAGCACAATCAAAAAGGTTGGTGACACAAGCTGGACCTGAGACAGCTGGGAAGAAAGATTGGTTTGGGTAAATTTCTCAATGATCCTTCTGATGCTATATGCTTAGAAAAATAAGTAAAGACAACCTGAATTCCTTGGATAGAATCCCTTGCCTTAATGCCAACTTTCTCTAATGACATTAAATTTTGTTTTGAAACTGATGAGGTTATACAGAGTAAGGGCAGAAAGTGGATCCCTATCCAGGGAGATGCTCACAGCTCTCCAGAGGATGATCAGTAATAACACAAATGCAGTTCTTACTCTCTAAACCTGACATCAGCAATGGCAAGCTATTCCCCTTCCCACACTCTATTACAGCTCGTTGTTTTTGCTGTTCCTGATAACAGCTGCTCTTGGTACAGCAGCCCAGAGCTGTTCACCCATCTCAGCCCTGGGGTGCCCAGGGCTTCACACACACCAAATAAGTGGAACTTAGAGCCTTCCCCTGCCCAGGAGCTCAACTTCATCAGGACAAGCAACCAAATGGCAGGAGGAGGCCAGAGCAAGATGGGAAAGGAATCAGCCAAAGGTCACCTCTCGGTGTCAGGAGGACAAGCAAAGCCAGGCTGTGCTGGCTGCAGGTCTCTGGAGCCCCACCTGATCTGCACTGGTTCCTTGGTGCCACTGTCCCAGAGAGCTGACTCTGACCAGGCTGGCTCTTCCACAACAGAACTTGCACAAATCCCCATATTTCTTGCCCATTACTTGCATTTTGTGATGCAGATGTTCATTTGCCCCTAACAGACAAGTTAGGTTACCTAAACAAGCTGATAAATTATTTTTCCACACTGACACTTGGTGAACCATTACTGAGCAATCTGGGTCCATGGTGCCACTGACCAGGACAGCTCTGGCTCCTTCTCTGCTCCATGCATCCTCTGCTCACTCCTGTTATTAGCTGGACATTGACACAGGCAAACACCTCCCAGCTCCAGCTGAAGGCAGCAAATGCCCAGCAAGAGATCCAGAAGCACGTTTGATACAAGGAACTACAGCTTGAACATCAGCCTCTGTCGGAAGGGAAGGGTCAGCAAAGCACTTTCCAAGACTGATTAAAAGCTCTGCTCAGCTGCAGGAGGGTGGGAAATGGCAGCCAGGCTGACAGCTGGCACATCTTCACTGCAGAAGGATGGGGAGGTGGAAGTTTCTATCAAGGATAGGAACACAAATCCTTCTTGATACCAGGAGTCATAAAATCTGTAACAGTGAATTAGGAGAGAACAAACAGGTTTTGTGATTTTTTTAACCCCTTTAGAGAATTTCAGCTGTTTCTTGCCCATAAAATACACAGGGGCTTGAACACCCTGGAAATAAACTTGAACACCCTGTAAAAAGTTAAAATAAATATATTTCAGAAAACTTTAAGTGCTACAACATTTGTAATCCACCCCTCCTCTCTCCCCCTGCAAAAAAAAAAACAAAACAAAACAAAAAAAACCAAAACCAAAAACAAACAAAAAAAAAAAAAAACCAAACAAAAAAACCCCAACCAACCAAAACAAAACAGAAAAATAATGAAATTTTAAGAGGAGTCAATTATATTTCTTTGGGGATTTTTTTGGCATACTCAACTCACGTTTTCCAATTTCTCAACTGCAGATGCCAGAACTTACTTTTTTTTTTCTAGAAAGTGGTATTTGAACATTACTAAATTATAGCTGAAGTGGGAACCAACACAACACTAAATAAGAACACCAACAGACACAAATGCCAATGCTGGTGATGCAAAAAACCACTAAGCCATTTCATCTGACCAAACAGCATAAGAAACAAAAGCCTTTGAATTGCTAACAAGTTAAATCACAAATTGCAGGGTTTGCTATTAAGTATGATATACCACAAGAAATTTTATCACAAACTATTAGAGCTGGCATTAATTTGTGCTTGGCTTCCACTGCATAAAGCCCAAGTGCACCCCTGAGAGGGGAAATCCTTGAGCCTGTGGAAAATAACTGCGAACTTTGCCCTATGGCAAGTTTGTAAGAGGCTGACACAGGAAAAAAGAAGTGAGTGGAAAGGATCTGACTGGAAACACAATAGCAGACTTAAAAGATTCTGATAAATGAAAAGTCATTCCGAGATTAGGGTCTCATTCAAAAAAATAACAAAGACATTTTCTGGTATGTGGCTGAAAATAGATTCCATATGAAAATGCTTAGTAGAACTTATCAATACTCTTCATTCTCAGCAGTCTCTGAATAAATGCAGCAATTTTTAAAACTAAAATAGCATTTTCAAAACATTCTGTAATTTAGACACAGAAGCTACACAACTAATGTCTTCATTTTTTCAAACCAATAATGCAGTTTTAAAGATTTTGATCTTACAATTCCTTCACACTTTTTTCCCCTTCCATCTGCCTGATCTTGTCCTCACTTCTTGTAAAAACACAACCAGCCAGGAAAAAAGAAAACAACTTTCCTTGCCTGAAAAGTGAACCTACTTAGAGTCAGTTGATTCAAATGTTCGAGAAGCTTTGTGGAAAATTTAGAGAAAGCACTAAGAAATGTTTATCATTTTTGTACCATCTCTAGTATCCAATGAATCTTTAAACCTCTGTTTGCAGGGTATATGTAATATTCTGAACTCTGTAAAGGACTGCTATGGACAGAATTTGTTTTTCTTTTGTGTTAAAAATCAAATCAAAACAAAACAAAACAAAAAACCCAAAACCAAATCAAACCAAGCCAAAAAACCCAAAAAAACCAAAAATGGTGGAACTTTTAAAAGACAAAGCAAATTAAAGTTTTCTCAGGTTGTCTAACACTTGCTCATGGTGCAGCCCGTAATAATTAATTTAACAGCAAGAGCACACCTGGGGGGGAGGTAAAAAGCCATTATTGTGTTGATATACTAGATATTAAAGAAGCACAGGGTTAGGCACAGGCTCAGCGTTCCCACGTTTCTCACGGAGCACACGAACCTGGGAGAAGAGGCGGTCACCAGTGGCACACAGGCGACGCCCCGCTCCAGCAAGAAAAGAACACCCAGACTCCGCGGAGCGATTTCGCTCTAGAAATTCGCTCCGACCCTGTTGCTGTGCAGCTTTGCGAGTGCCACGCTTCCTTTCCAAAACAAACGGCGGCCGAGCAGCGGGAGCCGCGGCCAGGCGGGAATGGTGCGGGAGCGCGCGGGCCAGCGCCACCTGGTGCCCAGCGCCGGGGAAACGTCCCCACGGAGCGACACCGCCACCCGCGCTGAGCGTTTGGCGGCTTTCTCCTTGGAGAGGTCTCGTTTTCACCGAACAGCGTTCTAAGTCGTGAGGAGGTTTAGTTTACGTTCGAACATTGAGTTTTGGTTAAACGTATCCTCTCTGTTTTCAAACGGGCGGGTCTTCAGTCGGAATTTGCTCTTCGGTGTAGGAATCTGGGAATCCAAACCACCAAAAAGTCAACTCTGCAACCATGACTCAAGTGAATAATCATGAGACATCTGTGGGACTACTTCCAGGAGTGGGAAAAGCAGCATATGTCTCCAAGAGTGCTTAGAGCAGTGCAATTCTGCCAATTCTATTGTGCATCTCCTATCTGCTGGTTGAGGACGCAGCTTTGGAAGTCAAGCACTTCCATCTGAATCTGAATTCTAACTTAAAAAGAAAAATAAATTTTTAACTGTTAGATAAAAAAGCTTGGGGAGGTGTGAGGCATATGAACCCCCAAAACTAGATACTTCCACGAATAATAAAGCAGTATATTTTAAAATTTTTGTGAATACCACCGAGAGACCGTGGGCATGCGTGCCTGGAGATGACAAAACTGAACAAACACTGGAATTTGCTCTTGGCTGCAGTGACTCACTACATCAGCCTTCCACGAGAGAGCACCACCCCCAAACTCCCCAGGCTTGCACTTCACCTTCTGCCCTTGCTGTGCAAGAGGCTGGAAAACAGTTCTGAATCACTTAGGGGAGGAAGGGGAAGAAGAGGGGATACTGACAAATCCCATTTATTCTCACAGATTAAATGTGGCAACGGTGGGTAATTAAAGTTGTATTAATTTACATAAATGGTAACTACAGTGTACCTCCTTCACCAGAAAAATTGCCTAAATGCAGATACGTCCACAAAACCGCCATGCACTGTATTACTCCTCTTTGTGCTTTTATTAATAATTATAAACCAAAACCCAAATCTAACATATGGCTTGTTTCTTCCCATTTCCAAAATGATTCCAGGTTTTCTGCAAGAGTAGAACAAAACAACCTGAAGTAGCAAATGTTCCCTCTTTGTTGTCTGAAATAGATAGCTCATAGGGTTGCATGATACTACAGGACACTTATTTTACAGTTCTTCTGTTGTGGTTTTCACCCTTATGTGATTTTTTTTTTTTCCTTGCTGTTCAGGCTAGTTTGTATCTTCTCACAGGAATTCAGCATAGCATCTCGACTGCATCTTCAACCAAGACTTTTGCAAGATAATGCTCACAACTGGCTCTGTTTAGAGGTTTGTTCTTGTGGGGAAGCAGGCAGGTCCTCCTGGTTGCTTCCGAAAGCATCTCTTCACTGCACTTTCCATCTGCACTGGCTTCTGTTTTAACCACTAAGGTCAAGTCTATGTGGTTTTCCCACTCTGCCTGTTGCATTAGTGGCACTCTGAAAGTGAGACTTTCTGGATGGGAAGTGTTTGGTGAATTTTTAAATACCATTATTGATTTCACATTAATTTTCTTTATGAAGCAGGGAAAGCGCTTATGCAAGGGTATAACAGCCAAGAAATATTTGACAAGTTGTTTAAAATCTATTGCCTGGAAGAAGCCTGATAGATCAATTAATTTATTTTCCTGGTATTTCAGTATATCCTTTAAACATATTTTCCCAGATTGTTATTATCCATCCTGAAGTATACAGCACAAAAGCAATCATATATTACCTGCAGCAGAGGTAGCTACCTCCTGAATCTCTGCCACAAGAGATATGGATATTTTGCCCAAAGCTGGTTTTTTCCTTGCCTTCAATGAAACATGGTTAGAACAATGATTTTGCCTCTGCACCAGTCCACGTGAACTCTATGGCTTCTGTTTTAGGGCATCAAACCTGTAAAAAGGGCAGATTATTTTATATATGCAAACTCCTCTACCTGATATATCAGTTTATTTCACATTCCACCAGTGTTCTTTTGGATACAGATTATTGATTGCTCTTTAGTGAATAACTTTTTAGTCATTCTTTGGCCTCAGAAAATTACCTTTGAATGTTTTATGCAAGAGTATTCATTATGAACAATTAATGTACTGAAAGTGTCAGCACCTCAAGAAGGCATTATATAAAAGAGGAGTAAATTTATGGTAATGCATCATTCAAACTTCCTGCACTTTTCATTCTTTTAAAATTTATGTCTGACATTGTAGTTCAATAGCTTGTAACAATTTGATGACCTGAACGGAATAATGTCAAAAATGTCTTCCTGTGTATTTTAGAAAAAAATTAAGAAATCAGGAGTTGTCTTTTCTCTACCACTATTTTTAGGAATGACATGTCACAGCTTTAAAGTAATTCAAAGTATCGACTTTGCAACATCTCTTCACATGCTTTTTAATCAGAAGCAAAAAAAATTTGTTCAGAGGAAGCTTCAGTCTACATAGAGACATTCATAGAAAGTGAGGAAAGTCTTTTATATGAACTGGAGGGTGGAAGGACTACTTGTACCCATTTATATCGATATTTGTTAAGCTTTATAATGTAGAACACCCTGAATTTAAACCTCCTAAACTCTTCCCTTTGACATGTGGAAGAATCTCAGATTGTTTCACTTAATTTAGTAAGCCTTAAGCCTTGAAAATGATGCATGTTTCACATCACTGTCCAAATGTTCTAAAAAAGTATTTTAAAGGTACTGCCAGCTAATTAACCAAATCCAGGAGCAGCAGATTTAAATGTAATTTCCAGTACCACTTGAAGTAACAGTCTCAGTGCAGCTGGTTTGCAGTGCTGGAAGGAAGAGGAGAGGTCACTTTAGGTGATTAGCTGCAGTCATGGGCAGCACATACCCCTCTCTTGAGTCACAGCACCACGCCTAGGAGAACGTGAGCAGAAGAGTTCAGTGGTTGGTTCCTCCTCGGCAAGAACAAAGCTCCCCCCCAAAACCAAAAAAACCTTCAGCTCTGAGCTTTGCAAGTATCAGCTTCCTCCTCTGATTTACACAGTTGCTCTTCCAGGTCACAGTACAAGGGCCATCTTTGTACCTTTGAGAGGGGACAGGTACAAGAAGTTTATGAAAGAAAGGTTTGTTTTTTGAGCTTTATTCATCTTTTAGCTGACAGACGTAATTGCTAAGTTTAATACTGAGCTAGTACTGAAGTACTTTGGATTTCAGACAAAAGTCATCAGTTGCAAAACGATTAGGAATAAATACAATGCCAGTTGACTCTCACTCATACACTACAATAAGGGAAATATTGTTGGAATGGGGGCTGTATTTCAATTCAATTATACTTGGCAGCTCAATTAGAATTGCTCACTATAATACAGATATTTCCTCTGTCAGTGTACTGTAGTAATGGATATTCTTCCCTTTTTATCTCACATATGAGTGATGAACAGGATGTTTCTAATTAAAACCAATGCCAAACATTCCATTCCCCAATCTTCACCTTTTTATGTTCCTTCACTGACTGCTCTTCCACACCTCCAAAAATTGACTCATAGATTGGACTGCCACCTTCTTTTTCCACACCCCACAGGCTGAGTATGGAAACCCTGCACACACACAGCCCAACAGAGTGTGGTGCAACAGAACCAGCGACCTGTCAAGATGCTCACGCAGGCTGTGGAAACTCTGATTGTAAGAGCTGAACCTCCCCTTTTCACCCGAACATGTTCAGAGCTATGCAAAATTCCAGCACTGAGCAGCCACAGCCCAGTACTGCCCAACACTGACTACTGCACCTAATGTCATGTTGGAACAAAGCATAGAGAGAGAAAATTAGATTTGATGCTTTTCCTTCTTCTCAGTTGGTTTCTGCCTCACTAAAAAAAAAAACCAAAAAAACCCCCCAAAAAAACAACAAGCAAACAAACAAACAAACAAAAAAAACCCCGAAAAAAACCCCACCAAAAAACCAAGTAAAATGCCTGACTGCATTTTTGTTGTGAACAACTATTAATTACTCCATACCCAAAGTGTTTCCAGAAGAAATGCCATCTACACAGATGTAAATCTGAAAAAACCCAACTTGCATCAAAATAGGCCTGGTTTTGCCAAGCAGCTAACAAGACAGTCATTCATTTAATCACACACAGTAATAAGATGACCGGCTTGATAAAAAACAAAGACAAGGATCAGCTGTTAAGAAATGAAGATTACAACACAAACAACAAAGGTTAAACATTTATAAACTTCTAGAGTAACAGCTTTTCAACTGATGTTGAACATGAACTTAGAATGACAGTCAGTAACATGTTTCCACAAAACAGCAGAGACATCACTTCCTTTTATCCAATTCCTAAAAGGAAAATTCTCTGTATTTATTACACTCTCTATAACATTACACTAGCCTTACTCAAGTTTTCTTTCTCATCTTAGCTGAGACTTGAAAATATATGATAATCTTGATTTCCCATTTTTCTTTTCTGATTTGCTGTGAAAAAAACCATAAAAACTTAAGCAACAATAAGATTTAAGACTCAGGAACTCAGTGACTCAGTAAATCTGAGTCTGTAGTACTGGACACAGCCAAGTGGAGGAAGACCAGATTTTATTTAATATATTTAAATCAGTTGTTCTGTATGCTGTCCTGACGGCGAATGTGCTGAATATATATACAGTATATATTTATATAAACTTTGTTAAGGCCTAGATCACATTCATGCTCAACACCAAGAGTTGGCGGAGAGGATTTTACAGTGCCATTGATCTCATTTATAAACACAATCTTCTGAATGGATGATCTATCCTCTGTGTTTGCTTATCAGCATAAAATAAGATAAGAGCCTGACACATTAGGGATTCACCACAGAAACAGGGTCGTTCTGGAATCAAAATTATCAAAACCAAGCCTTTGATGTGACAAAGATGGGAAGGAAAACCTTCTAGATCTGGAATAACCTAAGATGACAATTAAGTAGACTCAAAAGGGGATACCTGCAGCATGCTACCCTTGAAATCTATTATATTTTGTCAGTTATTCCCAGGAAAACACCTCCTGTTGTTCATTAGCTGACCCTGCTGAGGTGTAGGAATGCGTACATGGAAAATGGAGGATAAATAGAAGCAAACATATCATCACCATGTGGATAAATGGACAAATCATGCAGCACTGGAGAAAGTCACCTATAGGTACTGGCCTGTAAGACATTCCTTGCCAACTTATCTGTCACATGCCCTCAGCAGAAGTCCAAAGCTCCCTGAAGGCAACAACAAACATCACCACCACGTGGCAACAGAGAGAAATTAATTGCTTAAAGTCATTGTGTAGCTTAAAGTCTCTACTCGCTGCGAGCTCTCGAGTTGGTAGTCTCTGAAGTACTGAAGTGCTGCCACCTGCCTGGATGCACAGCTCAGCCACAGAGCAGAACGTGGGGCTTCAGCAGCAGCCCAGACAGCTCCTACAGCAGCACAGCCATGGCTGAGAGCATTCCAATAAAACAGATCTAATTAGGAATGACTTTCACCCACAGGCCCAGGGAAATACTAAAGGCATGCTTCCAGCATCGCAGTGAGCCAAGCTGCCTGCAAGCTTCCTTCATGGAAGGGCCATCCTTTCCCACCACTTCTCTGCACTACCATTGCACAGCTCTGAAAAACAGCCATGCATTCAGCTGGATTAGTCTGCAGTCATTTTACCTCCTTGACCTGCCTAACTGTGCTGCTGCAGAAATGCTGGTTGACAGAACAGGGTACAGGGTAGAGGCAGCAAAAATGTGACTGTAAAGAGCAGGATTGCTTCTTAAGGGCAACAGCAATTTGGACCCCAACTGCAAAACACTCTTCAGGGCATCCAAAAATGCTTTCTGATGAAATCTCTCTTGGTCATAAGAATAATTAGACCTTACCCCCATTTTTCAGATAGGGCACATCCAAGAGATCCACCTGAGACAGCAAGATGGAGCAAAAGGACCTAATTTCCTCTTTTCTACCTGCTCCAACTAGAGGAGCAAGCTAGCAAGATATATGTACACAATACACTACACTTTTTCCTGGTGGGTCCAATCTTTCTATACTGGGAGAACTCTTATGGTAGAAAAGGACACAGCTTTGGAGCAGGACATTTAAAATGGCACCTGTCTACCGGGCAGCAAAGTGAAAAACTGTAATCTCTCTCTTTTTACCATGAAGAACTTGTTCCCACCAGTTAACAAAAACATTTGCTGTTAGGGTTAAAACTGTCAGTACCAATAAAACCCACCCTGCCTACTCTCCAGATTTGAAGTGAAGGCAGTTGCATTCATGTGCTGATGGTTTGTCTTCCTGCCTTCAGGACGGAAAGCAGCATCACTTCTCAGTGCTGACCCCTTTCTCTACGGAGATACCAAATCCCATTTAAGCACCCCACCTTTGGATGCTCTACAATGCTGCCAACTGTTTGACACATTGAAAATGAAGACTGGGAGTCCTCATACTCATTTTGTATTTAGTTGTTCATAACAAAGGTGAAGCAAAGTGTCCCCAACTGCTTCTGCCCCTCTAGGCCTGTGACAGACCAGCTTCAGGGAACTTCAGTATTTTGTCAAAATAAAGAGCTCAGAATCCCACTGAGATATTTTTAGGGAAGAACCACCCCTAAACCAGAAAAAAATTTCATAAAGAAGCCATTCTTTTCCTTTGCTAGGTCTAAATCTGGAGCCAGGCCCTCATATAACTCCAGCCTCCTAGTATTAAATGATTGATTTTTCCAGTTGGGAGTATTGGATGTACTTCTTGTAAACATTTCTCATTTGGGACCTGACTCAATTCATTATGTTGAGAGATCTCTTCAGGCTGCATCTTCTCCAAGGCAATATAAATAACACACCAGCCTTATTTGGGGGTAGAAAACCCCATCTCTAAAGACACAACTCATCATATGGACATACTACTGATGCAATGTGCAGAACAAAAGTAGGCTCCAAGGTATAAAAACAGAGTGAAGCCCATCTTGATCTCTGTATATGCATGTCTGAAAATGAACAGCAAGAAGCAAACCTCAAGTGAATGAAAACCACCAAGTCAAAATAATACCTCAACACCCATAAAATTATGTGATTTATCCCCAATCTATTTTAATTTATTTTAGAAATTAAGCCTTGTATCAGTTCAGACTATCTGAAACACCGAAATTCAGTACAATCCAGAGGACCAAGTTTGGGGATTTCACTGGGTACTGCCAGGAAAAATGGGCTGAAAATATAGTATGGATACTCGAAACAGCTCCATACTCCCACTCCCTCCCCTGAACATACTCCCAAAAAATCCGGAAGGCAGCTGTGTAGATATTTATCTAGCTATGAAATTTCTACCAAGATAGCTAATAGTGCTTTAAAACTCAAACACAATCCCTCCAGGACTTTTTTTAGAAGTTACTTTTATTAAAAAAAAATAATAATGAGAACTGAAGTACCACTCATGCTTCCAGAGAGCTTCTGTTAGGGCAGAATTAGAATTAACATGTTAGATAAACATGTTGCAACAGTCATGTGAGCTTATAGGAAACAACACACATTCCCCACCCTGAGGTCTTTATTTTTAGTGCAGAAACCAGGTTGGTATAGCAACAGAAAACATCCCAGCCACAGACATTCACCCAGAAGGCAACCCAGGAAGGTCAGCTAACATCAAGCTGGATTTCAGGAGACATGGATTCCAAGTAAAAGGAGGAGAGATTTAAGTGTCTTTTTCTGCAACAGTGGGAAGATCCTAGCTGCATGAGATGGGTTGTAAAACACAATTAAGAGGAACTGAGGGTCAGAGACATTGCAACAAAATGACATTGGAATTTTTGAGCTGCACAGCAAGCATGTTCAACCAGTTCTAGGTATCATCAGCTATTTCTGAAAGGCTCACATCTTCCAATCTTAGGAGAAACAACCCTCTAAGTTTAAAGTGCTACAAGTCAGAAATTCACACTGGGTCAGTCCCTAACCTTCAATGCAGTATTTTTAGTGTGGGGACATATTAGCAGCATATGAGATGGTTAGAAATAATAAGCAAAATTCTTGTGCTTCTGAAAGCAGTAACATGACACCGTGGAGAAAGCCTTAGGTAAGGACTCCTGTACCCTGGGTTCTGTTAATAGCCTGGAACAAGGCTATTCAGCCCTATCTTGGACAAGTCATTTCAGCCCTTTTTGCTTCACTTTCATCCATACTGAGAGGGTGAGACATGTGGTTCCTTTGCAAAACCACTTGAATCGATTAAAAAGTACAATAAAAAAAATTACTCCTTGTATTTCTTGTTCAAAATCACAAGCTGTAGGTAAAGGCTCTGCAGAGAGCTTTTTAGTATTAACTATAACCATGTTCTCAAAATATTTCTTGTTCTCTCACAAATATTAGGAAGCAAAAACTAGAGAGAATACTGTGCATTTGCCACTTAATTAAAAGTCAACAATTCAGTGAGGGGAGGTTTTTTTTTTCCAATTTTCAAAATTATTGTTTCTGACTAATTTTGAAGTAGAGCTTTAGGCCATCATATACAAATTGAAGGCTGTCCTTACTTATGATTTGTGAACCCCTTAGAAGTAATTCACAGATCACAGATTCATTGACATCTGCTATCCTAGACTTGTTTTGATCAACTGTTAAAGCAATACCCACATCTTCAGGGTAAGGATGGATCATGACAACTTAAATGAATCTGTCCCACACTCAAAACATTTTTAATAGGCTCTGAAACAAGGCTTTCTAGGTTGCTAGAACATATTTACATTAAATAGAATAAAATAGTGATGATTCCTGCAGATCATCCTGGCCTCAATCAGCCTTGCTGACTTACCACTTTGCACTGTCCCATAGTAATTTCCCAATCCTGCTTATTCTGTGACCCCACCACCTCTAATCGCACAGCAATACTCAGATTCTAGAAAAGAAACACTGATTCACTATCTTGATATTTGTTTCAACTGTCTTCACTTTAGAGAAAGTCAGCTGACTCAAAGTTGCTCTCCTGCCTCTGCACATCAGCCTCACAAACAGGAATCCCCTTTGTGGCAACTTGCACTAGATCTCTCTATGAAGCTGCCCGTCTCGAACTATTCTGTGTTAACACATAATTAACAAGTTAATGTTATCACTAAGCACTCTGTGGCATCTCTTCCTCCATCAGGAATGAAGGTGATCTCTTCAAAGCAGCAGCCAACTCTTCAAGAAACAGAGAACCAGTTATCATTAACATTTAAATACATTTGAAGTTCAGTGCAGCTTAGAAGATGGTCTGAATCTGATGAGCTAGCACTTGACAACTCTGTCCAAATTGCTTATGCTATAAATGCTCCAAGCAAGCTCTTCACCCAGGTCTTACACCTTTCTGTTCATAACGTGAGGCTGTTCAAGGGTCACCAAAAGGTGATTTGTGGCCAACATAACCAGCCCAGCAAGCATTTCTATCGTTAACAATTATGCAAAAAGATCACTGTACAGTTCAGCTCCACTTCCCATTCCCTCTTCCCAATTTAAATAAAGAAAAAGCTGTCTTGACAAAGGCAAAATTATCCTGCCAGTATAAATCACACCCACATTCAGGCATGGCTTATTAGCACATCATACAGGATGGCTTAAAGCACCTCCACAGTGGACAACACAATGAAGCCCAAATTAATAATTTGGGCTTTCAGTGCCATTTCCATCACAGAATGGTGTTTTCCTTCTCAGAGGCTTTACAGCAGCAATGGAGACACAGGATGGCTAAGTAGAACATTTTAAAGACTGACAAGCAAACCTAAAATTATGACCAAGTCCCAGACAGGATACATTTAACAGCCACGAGAAGAGATACAGAGATTTAGTCAATAATGTTTTGATGAGTTTTCAGGCTTTCTACTGTTTGGCCTTCTAAAGTACAGCCAAGAATGTCAGACAAGAGCAGTGCAAGTATTTCTTTACTCCATGCCTCATAAACAAATACTGAATACTTACAGGCATCACTTTTTCTGCACCACTAATTTGAGTAACTGAATCAAGTCAGTAAATTCAGCATGAGGTTCTCATTGTATCAACTCAGAGCATTTATCCCAAACTTCTGCCTAATTTCCATAGATTGCCCCCAATGTATTTTGGTTTCCAGTGAGGGTGCACCTTGGACCTTAAGGAGCTAATTACATCAACTGTTTTTGTAGGCCAAGAGACCATTCAGCTTCAAACTAGTGCAAGACCTCTTAAGGAAGTTTAGAGTTTGCTTCAATTAAATAAAGATTTATTCTAGTATCAGAACCTTTAGATTCTTGAAGGCTCTATATGAAAATCAGCTTGTCATCGATCCTTGGACAAGTTTTTAAAGGTTTAGAGTACTAAAAATTTGGAGTATACCTACATTGAGCAATTCCAGGTAACCTTGTGACACCAAGAATTCATTTGCTTGGTGAAGAGAGCACAATTAGAATAGCTGAACAGAAATGGATTAAAACAGTCAAAATACTCCAGTTTAAAGATTAGAAGTTTCCAGTAAGGGGAAAAAAAAAACCCTTAACCATGACACAGTAAGTTCAGCACAACACCTGGGTAGGATTATTCTTTCCCATTCAAGAGTTAAAGCAGAGTTTCACAATGCTACTACCAAAAATAAAAATATATTAATGATATTAACATGTAATTATGTAGCTCTACAGAATGTTCAGTATAGTAGCCTAGTAATCATTATGACAAATTGGTCCCAAACAGACTGATGTTTATATTCTTTTTCCCTACAAAGTTCTTCTCACAGGAGCTTAACTTCCTTATCTCTTCCCCTAATATCAGGGAAGTCGGCAAGTATTATTTCTCTCAGACATGGAAAAACATCCTCTACTGTTTCTCCCGTCATTCATTAGTGTAGACTAATGTTAAGTCTAAAAAGTTAAGTCTAAAAAGTTAAGTCTAAAATGCTAAGTCTAAAAAGTGCTTCTTAACAACTACTGAGATGTCTCATACATTTATATTTGGTCTAATAAGAACTGAGAATTAGAATTTCACTGACATTTCCTTTGGAATCACAAGTATAAGTGTTTTTAAAGCTTTTTTCTTTTTAAAAGCTGTCATTTCCTTTAGCTATATTATACCTTCATTTGTCAGCTTGAAACAAGCTCCTACCTAATGTGTTTTTAATTACCATCATTTATTTACATTTTATACCAGATAATACTCTTTTGCTTTTCAGGCATAGACAAGGGCCCTGGTTCCAGAAGCTCCCAGAGCTTAATTTAAGTAGGACTCCACACAAACCCACCTTCACAACATTAGAAGCAGATTCCTGAGCAACCCCACAAAGAGATGATCTCTTCCTTACTGCTCGGGTTACGCCATCCATTTTATTAAGTGACTCCTGAAAAGGAAAAAGATCACAGCTAGCTTCGTTTACTTCTCTTCCCTGCTCTGAGGCCATCAGCTGAGCACCAACACAACAAATATAATAAAGGAGGAAAAGCCTCATACATTTGTCTAAAGCCCAAACTAAAGAGCGTTATCGTTGTAAGAGCAAAAGGCAGCACAAACGCGAGTGGGCACGCCGGCCAAGGAATATACACAACTCCAGAGGGAAAAAATGGTTAACAACCAGTCAGGAAACCGAAAAGAGCCGGCACCCACTGCACGGCTAATCCTAGCCCAGGCAGGGTTACCAAGGCGCACGGCGCCACAACAAGGCACCGTCGCCAGACGGCCGCCCTCTGTCCTTCATCACACACGGCCTGAGCGGAGCCTGCCGGACCCCTCCGCTGCCCGTCTGCTGCCGACGGGCCTGGCGGCTTCCGGGCTATCCCAGGCCCGGCTCCAGCGCCGGCTCCTCACGGGCGCCGCTGCCACCACAGCCAGACCCGAGCGCCGCCATTGCCGCCCCACACGCGCGGCCCCAGCCTTTTATAGGCACCGCGCCGCCCCACCCCGCGCCGC
>VZRH01006991.1:55863-83193 GCA_013397555.1 Urocynchramus pylzowi | reverse complement strand
ATGGTGTCAAAATGCCTTTTAAAAATTAAAAAAAAAAAAAAAAAAAAGCTTCATTGTCAGCTGAATGTCTTTTGTTTGAATATCTAGGATATCACATTGAGAACAAGGTATTTTAACTACGGAGATGCGTCGCGATAAATATTTTAGTGCATTTTATGCAATCAGAACATTTTAAGTAAATGAAGTAAAGAAAATTCAATCTGAGGAAGTATTTTTAATTCTCCATTTCTCCCCCTCCCTCCCCTTCCTTCCCCCGCCCCTCCTCGCACACATTGGTCAGAGCAAAGAATGTTACCCAGACCAGATTGCTGTGTATATAACCAGAGGATGTGATGTCTTATGCCCAATTATGGGTCTTGTGTAAACCTTCCAAAATCTTCAGTAATTATATGATTAAAATTACTTCTCTGGTATACTGACATTTAAAAGAAAAACAACACCGAAAATAAAGCAAAACAACAACAACAAAAAAGAACTTCCTCTCAAAGACGTACGTGCACTGAGGGTTTTCATCATTGATGTTTCATATGCAGAATGTAGACATTTTTTCAACCCCATGGCTTGCTTTGCCTTTTAAACAGATGAAAATACAACTTAAAAAAGGCATCCAGAATGTTGTGCTTATGGATTAAATGCAGTGATTATTCAGTTTTACGGTGGACTGCCACTGTTTGTATGTTTCTAATTTGCTAGAGATACAGGCAGAAACTTTCTGTATTAAAATATGAGGCTGCAGTGTATTTGTATTACTCTGATATTTCTGGAACTCTGGACTCACCTAATTTTTTTTTTTTTCACATTGTTCTGTGCTGTTGACCACTTAGTGGTGATTAAATTATAACAAAATCAAATTCCATGGTTTGTGGAAATTACCGTTCCATGTGGATCACTGCTAGCTTTTTCCTTGCATTTTTGAAGGTCAGTTGTGCTAAGTCTCACTTGCACAAAAATGTATTAACAGCATTAATGGTCTTTTGTCATTAGTGTTCCATCTACATTTGGGGTGTCTCTAGTGCAGTTTCTGTTCTATCTCAGGATTTGCAAGGTCTGATTCACTATATCTGGAAGGTAATTTCAGTTTTACCTGTGACTTTGATTGCTTTGTGCAGGGCTATTGCAGTAAAGGCTGATGAATAATGCTACTAAATTAAAAGCCAATATGCTGGGGTTAGACTGTACCATGCAAATCAGTGTTGACTTTTTTCACCTTTATTCCCAAGCAATGTAGGTCATCCTAAAAAAGGCTGTACAAAAGAATCAGTATAAGTTATTAGGAAAGGGTTTCTACTGAACTCAGATTTAAATTTGTTAAAAAAGCCTCTTACTGGATACTGTGAGTGCAGCTGTGACTGAACAGAAATTATTTTTTGTTACTGTTAATTTCTTTCCTCCTTCATATTACAGCTCTGTACTTATAGGCACAGGTATCATGGGACAGAGTTGATAATACAGCTCACAGTTAATCTTTGGAACTTCTTGTTTCATATCATTAGATTGCTTAGTAAAACATGTACTAGGTCTTGAGCTTTATTTATTATTTAATGCTGCGTAAGTAGACAGTGTTTTACAACTGAGTAACAGCTGTTACATGTTACTGCTTCGTAAAAATCAAGTTATGATGCCTATTGTTAATAAATAGATCACTGGGAAAAAATGCTTTTATAAAAATCCTTCCGTAAAGGTTCCTTATAAGAATTTAAAAATCATACAAAGCTGTGCTTTATACTGAAGTGATTTTTGTTTTATGTGTGTAGTAGGAACAAATCTAATGAATATATAACCATGCTCTCTATAATACACATTGATGAATAATACCTATATACCTGTGTTCTGATTAGTGGGGAAGGGAGATCATAAATGATTGCAGATTAAAGTGTTCTCTCCCCCAGACTCACTGTGTTGTTCAGCCAAGATAAAATGTCATCAGGATACACTTCCCAAGATGTTTTGCCTTATGCTCTGCTGTTCACACCTCCCTCCATCTAAGTTAGCCACTCTGGCTACACTATGCCACTTCTGTTCTACCTTCTCCTTCCTGATGTCTCCCCAGTCACCAGTGGGGTTACCAGTGGTTTATTCAGTGGTTTTGCAGTTCTACGTGAATGATGTAGAATAGATTTGTCTTTTTATTTTCTTTAGGACAAAGGTCTACCCAAAAGGAAATCTGGACTTGGTAATGTTTATGATTAAATATTCCCATGTTTGCTTATAGTGCTGGTTTTTTCTTCCTTGAGTGGTGTATAGGTTTGGCTAGTTTTGCTAGGAAGAAGACAAGGTTATACACTTATTTTGAAAGACCAAAAAGATCTTGTCCAGAATGCAGCTGAAATTGTCAACCTCAGAGCTATCATATGAATATTTTTTTTTGTTTCTGTTCTTCTCAAAATAATACTCCATTAGTGCATATATGCCTCTGTAAAACCAGCACATCAGTGGCTGTAGTACTAATGAGGTTCTGAGCTGCACGTCCAGAATTAAGTGCTCTTAGGGTCGGCTCCTGTGTGCTGATAAGCACCCAGCTGCATCTGCCACGGCGCTGCTGTTCCGTGCTGCCGGTGTCCATGTGACAGGGCAGGGAGCTGGCTCCGAGCTGCCTGCGCCAAACGCTAACTGCCTTTTTTTTTTTTTTCCCAGGCACGAGTGCTGCTACAAGGGAAGGGATAACACTGAACGCCTGTGGGTGTGGTGGGACTGTGGCAGCTCCATTTTAGATTGGGTTAAGCTGGGTCAATACTTTTGGAGCTGAGGCAAATTTAATACACGCGTGCTGTAAACCTACCTTGCAAGTTTGCTTCCCCTCCTAGCCCCAATCTATTTTCCAGTGAAAACAAGATACATCCACCCATGTAGTCTGTGTCTCTCTTTGCCACTGCTGAACTTGTTAGCTGGTTTAAACCAAAGTTGACAAAGGGGTATGAAGTTAAGTTTTGTGGCTGGGCAGAGGACGAAGACAATGAGGGAAAGACGTTTATAACTCACCCTCTTCTATCCATGCCAAGAAGCAGCAACCAGCTGGCCTGTCAGCAGACAAGGTAATTGAATTAGTCATTTGTCTGTATAGGGGACACGAGGGCTTGACGGACTGGGAAAAAGAGTGGGTTAGGCTGTGTAAAACAAACATGTAGAGACTAAACTCCCGTAGAGTTCTTACTCACAACGTTTGAATTTTGTAATGTTGAGATAAATATCTTAAGAAAGGTAAGGAGTCTTTATTTGGCTCTCTTTCAAGGGTATGTGTGTAAGCACATGCATGATTATATGTGGGTTTTTTTTAGTATGTGCACCAAAAGGCTTATTTGGTGAGTGCAGGGCAGTAGCAGTAACTGAATTAAATTATTCTTTTTCTGAAGCAAATGCACAGACTTGCATCAAAGCACCTAAATGGGTTTCAGTTTTTGTAGGGTCATCTCTTAGGGCAAGAAGTCAAGTTGGGCATCAGTTGCTCCACATGGAAAGAAATCTAATTAAGGCTTTTCTCTTATTTCTTGAAAGTGAGTCATGGCCTGGGAAAAAATATATTCACATATGGAAATACAATTCTTGTTTTTGCAATGAAAAGTTTCCAAAGTCTGCCTTACAGATAAAAGTTTAGTGTCTATAAACTTGGGTCTTCAAGTACAATTTCTGTTTTCCAAAGCTTCATTCTGCATTACGAGTACAAAGGAGTATCTGTGTACCTTTGTTGTCCTTCATATAGGACAAGTGCCTAAACCTATGCTAAAGCTTTTTATTTTATTGGAGAGATCAAAATCAAGTCTGTTTGTTCTTGGCATACACAGTAGTGTTCATTGCCTATAGTTTTGGTATATTTTAATCGGTCATGAGACTGTTAATATTGGTTATAGTTTCCCAGAAATACCAATTTTTTTTTTACTTTGTTACAAAAACCTGGAGCCCAGTGGTTTAAGAGGTAATGAAGCCTTCTCCATGGGTCTATTTTATATCCTTATGCTTTGGGGGAAGGTTATGCTCTGTGCCCCTCTCCTTGCTCTGGTGCTTCCTGGCATAATCACAGCTACAGAGTAGACCAAAACTGTGCAGCGTATGTCAGGCTTTTACTGCAGGTGTGCAGGCATGAAACATCTCATTTGTTGAGCATAAATAAACATTGTATGCACTGGATATGAGGCTTTGATGTACATGCATCGAATTGGAGCAGTAGTCAGGCCAGCAGCTGCCTGGGAATTTCAGGCTGGCAGCCTGCTTTCGGGTGCAGCTCCCTCAGCAGCACGCTGAGCCCGGTGTGCCTTGCAAGTGCCGAATGTGCAGCACTTGTGCAGAGCCACTGCTGTGCCGTGTGTTTGCTCAGCACACTGAGCACACTCACACAGAGGTGGCATCCCAGGGGCTGCCACTGCAGCCAAGACAACTCCTTTGGCCCACGCTCTCCTCTGGGTCACTGGGTAGTTGGAAGGAAGATGCACCAGGTGCATTGTTAACGTGCATCACCTGTGGCAACACTTAAACTTCCTCTTGCAGGCTGTGCCTGTAAACTGTTTGGTCTGCTAGGAAGAGGAGGTAGTGTGCTTCTGTAAGGTTTCTAAGTTTCATTGATTAATGATTAAGTGTATTTAGTCTTACACATTACAACAAATGCAATAGGAAAATTAACCCAGAGCTGCACAACATATGGATTAAAAAAAAAAAAAAAAAAAAAAAAAAGCAGAGGTGGATTGACTGAACTAACAGGAATTGAGAAAATGGAAGGTTTGTTCGGTTGAATTTGTCATTACCTAATCTTTTCATGGTTTCAGATTATTAGGTTTTTTTTTTTTGTTTCTTACTTGTGCGATGTTTCTGAATTCAGCACTTGGATTGGAAGGGGAGCAAAACTTGGTGATTCTTGCTTATGGTACTAAGCTGTAGTATCTGTAATCTAGGCTTTTAGTCTAAGTCCTTCAGTTCTTGTGAAACAGGGGCCAAGGAGGGGGGAGGGAAAGAAAGCAAATTAAAACATGCAGTGAAATTACAGAGCATCAAAATTCTGCTTTTGTAGTATATTATTGCTTTTAAATTTTTGTAGAAGAAAAGAGTAAGTTCTAGATGTAGGTTCCTAAGTAAAGAAGATGCTCTAGAGGCCTCTTCTATTATGTGCCTTCTATTTCCTGTTAGAAAGTTTAATGAACTTTTCTTGAGGTAATTAAAATCTATGAATCTGGAATCCTTCGTAAAAGATAGTTATTGAATAGTAGTTATTGTGGTTCCTCTCAGTAACAATTTTCCTGATTATACTGTTGCCTGTTCTTAAAATTATTATTCATTTGTGGGTAGAAGCTAGGATAAATAGGCAATGAACACTTATAATACCTGTGTTTCTTTCAGGAGGCTTTTGGGGACTATTTTTTGTGCTCTCCTCCGAGATACTTCTCTACTTGCATTTTTCCAAGAGAGCTAAGTAATTGTAGAGCCTGTTTGTTAGAGAAGGAAGTCGTCCTGGTTCTCCTGCTTCTAACTTCATGCTCAGCCTTTGCCTTGCTTTGACACCCTTAGCTCCCTGAACCATATCACCACAGAAACCAAGTCTCCAAAACACTCTGAGTAGTTCCCTGCTGGTTTAGCTGTTTGAGCTATCTAACTGCAGGGTCAGGTGAGTGTGTAAGAGAATCAGCGATCAGTGGGACTGCCCTTGCCCTCACAGGTCACCCTTAGATCAGCTTAGCTGTCCTGTGGGATTGGAGCCTTCCCCAGTGCCTGGTGCCACTGTTGAGAGGAGCTGTTGCAGTGCTGCTGGGGCTCTGTGCTCTGCTCTGGGCCATACAATGAAACCTACTGTTCGTTGTAACAGAAACCTGCAGTTTCCATTCCGTTGCCAGGTTTGTCAGGTCCCTCTGATGTCTTATATGTGAGAGTTCAGGCACTGCTTTGTTCTGGGAGCTCAAACTGCTGCATAGTTGAGCTCTGCCTGGAAACCTCGTCACTCAGGCTCCTAGGTTTGTTTCTGTTGAGCAGCTCTGCCTTGATTCTATGTAGGTTATTCCACAGAAGCCTGTATAGATATGCTTCCCATACGTACCGGATATCATTGGTATTCCAGTATCAAAATAATAGTAGTGTTTATCTTCTTGCACAACCAGTTCTGTGTTCCAAAAAACTGATTCAGCTGTGCCATGTGAGTGCCAGTCTAGTGCTGGTAGACCCTGTAGAGCTTTTCCTCACTTTTTCTGTGCTGACTGCATTGAGCTTGGTAGGTACGTACAGCATAGAGAGACAAGCACTCCTGAGAATGAGATTGGGAAACAAAAGCTTGAGTTTTGTCCTACTTTGAATTGCCACTACATGGCAACAAGGCCAGATCAACAACTGTACTTGGAATTCTTTACTTCTTTTAAATAGCTACTGTCCACACCAGCAGAAGAGCTGAATTTGCAGTCTCACGGTCATCGTACTGTGTGTATGCTTTTATACTGAAGGTCTGGTTAGCATTAATAGGTCATGTTGCAGTAACTATTTCCTTTTGGTAATCCCAGTTTGTAGTATTTGGAAACAGCCTGTTTCCAAAAGGGCTCTCATTTGTGGGTTCTCTTCTGTTGCTTGTTTTCAGCTTACGCATCCAGAAGTAAAGGTTCCAGGGTTTAGTGTCTTGCTTTCTGAATAGGGGTGAGTTGTAGCTCTGCAGCAGGTCTAAATTTCAAGCCATCTTTGTATTTGGACAGGTTATTGTAGGATGACAGGTTACCATATGTCAGCTGATCTGTGGTGTCTGATTCACAGTAATTGTTCATGTGTATGCTCTTAGCCTGTGGCAAATGGACAGTAATTTGAGTTAGCTTGACCCTCTTTCATTATGCTCTTGCAAGGCACTCCCTTCTCCATGTGGATTGTTAGACCTACTGAAGAGCCTTGGCTAAAACAATTATGCAGTTTGTCTCTCAGCTAGTTTGACTGTATCTGTGCAGCAGCAGGATGAGGACTTCACCAACTTCCTGTATTGTTGAGGTTTTGAGATCATACCTTGCTGAAGAAATAAATCCTACAAAGATGCTATCCTGAAAACCAGTCAGATGTTAGGATTGCCAGGTGTGTTTGTCTTTAGCAGAACATACAAAGCTTTATTAGTGCATTTATAAACACATAAAACAAGTTGTTTATTTCATAGTATCTTGGTATGCTTCTTTCTTGTATTTGAAGAAGTACGTTTTATCTAATTCCTCTCAGATGATGCTTGGTAATTGAAATAGTTCTAACACTGCAGTAACGATTTTCCATGTTCTCGTCCAAAGCCTGTTGAAATCCTGGCTAACTGAAAAATTCCCATTTGCTACAAATGGCACTTGAATTTGATCTGAAATGACATGAAAGGTAAAACAATTGATTTTCTTTTTAGTGCCTAGTTCTTATTTGAAATTTGATTTTGCAACAGCAAATCCAGTCCCTCAATAATTGTTAAAAATCTAAAATACTACTTAAATGCTTACGGGAAAACATTTTTCAGTAGTGTGATATAGCCATCCTGTCTTGCTGCCTTACTGAATACTTAAAGCTCACAAAGAGAAACTCAAAAAGTTTCTCAAAGACAAAGAAAACTGTTGTCTCTTGAACATATTCCATTTTGTCTTCTTACACAGATTAATCTCCTTCCTTAATTACTGCATTACTGATCCTGTGTGTATATAAAGTATCCTTCCTATTTTTTTGTTCTTATTTGGTCAATAAGTGTTTTTTCTAGGAGATAATTGGGTAAAATTTACAGTTCCCAAGCTTCTTGTACTTGGAAGAGTCATAGGAAATGTGTAAATTTCTTCTTTAATTGGAATTTGAGACATAGGTCTTGGTGCAGACCTGTTGTAGTCCTGTGAGAAATAAATAGTTGGGAAGTTTATCAACATGCCTTTAAAGAGTTACATTTGTCAGTGTACCTTTAGAAAGAACGTTATGCTGCAGAAGCATGGGAAAACTTCAGATTTTAATTGTTGTTTCTAAGAGCTGAGGACAAAATTAAATGGTTTTTTGGCTAAATAAGCCTTTCCTGACTATTGGGAAAGCAATAGGCCAGAAAGGTGACCCAATTTCTGTAGGGTCATCAATGTAAATTGTGTGTACTGGTTGCTCAAATTAATGTTTACTATTTCCTTCAGTTGTTGCTGTCTTGACGGAAGGACTGCAGCTCCTAGATGGTTGTTACATTAATGGTTGTCGAGATGTGATGTCTCACCTTTCTCTGAAGGTGGTAAGTTCTGTGACCATGTTCTTGGGCATTCATCCACAGTCTTTGAAGAGCAGTTATTCGAAATAAACCAGAGTTTACTCTGAAGTTTCGTTTGCTCCGTTTGGATCTGTGTTGGCTGCAGCTATCCAAGATGAGACCGTGGGTAGGGCGAAGAGATAGCTGAGCTCCATCTGTTATGACCTTGGAAGGACGAAGGTCCAGGGCAGTTGCCATGTATGGAAGCACATAGTGGTTTTTCCATCATAGAAGAATCACTTTTCATGGAATCACACACTGGTTTGGGTTGGAAGAGACCTTAAAAATGATCTAATTTCACCCCTCTTGTACTGAGATCCATTAGGAGCTTCCTCTGGTTCCATTTTCAAGTCTCCGCAAAGCTCTACAATAATTGAGCCTCTAAGGTACGTGCCTTGGATTGCTGTTGAGAGAACCTCCTTCAGCACAAGTTGTTTGGCCAGCTAAGCATCAGTGGGAGGAGAGAGGATTAGTGCTCTGGGCTACTGTTGCTGTCAGGATGACTAGAGGAAGAACGGGTGTGATTGTGATAATGGGTGATACCCAAGCAACTTGAAGTGGCCTTTGATAACGAGTTCAGAACCTTTCGTATCTTGCCAAATATCTTCTCATTGATCAGCAGTGTGTGATTAATAATCTTCTGATACACTTGACAGTATCAGTATGGTTGTTAGTCATTGTCGAATTTTACCTTAATTTGAAAGGTTTAAGTAACTGAAAAAGGCATATCCCAGTAGGTTCAGTGGGTGTCTCTCTAGTGAAGCTCTGTTCTGAAGATCAGTTCATCACAGTACTTGTCAATATGATGTTGGATCTTCCATTTTGTCTAAATAATGCTTGGACGTCTGAGCTTGTTAACTTTAAAAGTCTAAACAGGAAATAACGTTTATTAACAGCTCCATCTCCTCTAAAACTGTTTTTTAAATGCCAGAAAAGAAGAAGAGGTGAAATTATTCTGATTTTTCAGTTACAGACAAACTAACTTTAATATGTAGGTTTAAAGGAAAATGTGTTGGTCATACTAACGTTGAAATCTGTAAATTTGTAAACGTGGGGAAAAGAGAGAGAAGAGAAAATTAGTTTCAAACAAATTTTTATTTTAAAATTTCAGCCTCAATACTATGTGGTGTTCCAGTTAAAGATCAGATTTTATTAATTAATTTCAAAAATTCATTAATCTTTCAGCCTATATTTTTCTGGATAACTTTTTTTAGAAACTGAAGCTTTGACTTTTCTCTCTGCTGTGGGTTGCTCATTAATGCTGATTAATACAATGGAAGTTAAAAGCAGGTAGTGTGTGGAAAAAGCATGATTTTTAACTCCTCTCTTTCAAAGGCCTGCCAGACAATGCCTGTTATCCATTGGCGCTGAGAGTGGATTCATTGCCAAGTTCTTGGGTAAATCCCAACAGGCTGAGTGCACAGTTTTTCATTAATTTCAGTTGACTCAATGACCAGTATCACAAGAGTGCAGCAAGCTGCCAGTATATTTTTGTGTGTGTGTGTAAGATGTAGAAATGTTGCACAATTGTTTGGAATCAAGAACATTACCTCAATCATAAACACACTTCACTTGTTATCCAGTGTTTCTTCCCTATCAGAAACGTTGGCCCTGAGCATTCCTCTGGGCTACTACTATTAGCAAACAGGTAGTCTGGTGAAGTGGTGCTGTAATGGCTGTAAAAGGCAGAAATTTTCAACTCTTTGTCACTTGCATGGTAGAAATAATTACCACTTTCATAATGAGCAAGTTTTAAATAGTAAACCAGGCAATTTCTTTTTCTTATTATCTTTATGATGTTTTGCTGCAGCTGTAGTCAGTAAAATTATGTATATATACTGAGTATTAAACATTAACTAAGATTTATTTCTTGTGACATGTGTAGGGTCCTGTTGGCGGAAAGATTATGTTTTGCAATAATATAAATGCTGTGTGCATTATGGTGGCTGGGGAAACTGCTTGAGCCTGGTTAAGATTTCCTTAAGATTTCTGGAACATATTTTGTCTTTTCCCCAAATTCAAAAGTACTACAGAAATGGTCAAATACATTACAGAAAATAAATTTTAATTTATCTAGCTTTTGAAATCTGTGTATGGTTTGAGAAAGGGCAAAGGTATCAGAAGAGCAGGGTTTAAGAAAGTGGTATCCTGTGTTGAGTTTTTTTTCTCTGTTAAAAAAAAATCAACCTGCTCCTTTTTTATTAAAACAGATAAGTGATATATTTCCTCCCAAGCCTTTCCTCTTCCTCCCCTCTGTCAGGTATTTTTCACTATATGTATAGAGACAATTCTTAAGTATCCCATTTTGCAAACCTAGCTGGCAAAATTATCCCCATTTGGATAAAATTTCTCTTAGAGACAATCACTGTAGTAGACTCAATGACCTTAAGGTTTTAAATTAAATTAAATAAGAAATTTCTTTTAAGAGTAGATTTGTATACATGTATGCTTATCTAATTTTTAAAGTGAGAGGACCAATTCAGTGGTTCTTTGTTTCCTCTTTTAGTATTTCTAGTAACAGCACTGCAGTGGGTGGAGTAAGACTAATGAGCAGTTTCTAGTCCAGAAGGTTCCTGACTTACTGATCTTTTCACAGAAATCCTTACCCTTGTATATGCTCAGAGTTTACTCGGGAAAGAACTGTTCAAGCATTCAGTGATGTAAAAAGAATACTAATAAGTGCACTCAACTTTAATCCTTCCCTTCTGCCCGAAGGTCTTGTGTTAGAGTTGCAGTAAACATGGGGAAATATCTTATTCTGCCACTACTGATTGCCTAGAGTAATTTCAGCTACTAGTAAAGGTTCCCCTTTGTTTTAGTAATTTGGATATTTGTATTGCAGAACTCAGGTGTCTTGCAGGCTTTCAGTCATGTCTGTAGCTGCCATTGCACACCTGGGATGTTCTGATGTGCCATTGTTCTGACATCAGCAGTGGGAAACGAAAGCATGAGGAAATGGTATAATTTGCCCAAAGTCACCAGGGAAGTCTGTAGGCACAGTTTCACTGATATTTTAAGCAGTGTGATTGCAAATGGCTACCAAAAGGGATTTGCTCAGTGATTGATTGATTTGCTTCTTCCTTCCTTTGTTTTAAGGACTGTGTACCTGTACAATCACTCCCGCTGTGTGTGGGAAATGGTGGGAAAAGGTCTGCACCCTCCTTTCTGGCAGTATCGTGCACTTAAATTGTTTTATCTTTATCATGGAACCACATCTGTGGCAAAGTACAGAATTGAACGTGATGTCCTTGGGTTCCTGTGGTTGGTACTCAGTTGTGAACCACATGGTGTCTCTTAGCACAATACTTGTTTTCTTTCTGGACTTATGTTAGTGCTCAGCTTGTGCCAGGCTAAAATCTGGATGGATGTGCTGGGAGTTGTTGCTCTCAGTTGCCCTTTGGCCTGTGCTCCCATCTGATCCTTGTTCAAGACTGGGATCACTGGATGGCTCAGAATATGGCTGTGGTGGTGCTTTAATCTTTCAGGGCAGCATATGAAGGTAAAGGAGAATTGCGGTTGGTTGGCTTAATTATGCTGAGCTGAAAACTGGAGCTGCTCTTGCAGTGCCATGTGAGCTGTATGGCCATCTGTCATTGGGGCAACAACTTTCATTCTAAGGGGCAGCTGGCAGGGCTGAGGCTTGCTTTGCCTGGCAGACACTTTTTTTTTCTTCTTTATTTGCCAGTGTATGTCAGTCAAAGCCCTTATAAAGCAGAGAGTAAGGCTTGTTTTAACTGTTTGTGCAACTAACTTTAAAAAAATCCCAAGAGGAACAGTGGGCATTTCTATGAGAATAATGTTCTTATAACTTGAATTCTGTGCCCTTATACACTCTTTTTTGTGCTTTTGAGATACAACATTGTGACAGTTGTGAAGCCATAGGTGTGCCTGCGGGTGCACTGAACCATACGTGTATGGCACAAGAAAATTACACATTCGTACTAAAATGCAGTGTGACATTGTGAAAGCACAATACCAAAGGAAGTGCATTGAGAGATGACCTACAGCTCATGTGGAAGATTTAAACTCTGAGATTTTGCTCTGGTTCTTCAGAAACTTTATCACAGGCTTCTGAGTAGGGATGTGGGAACTCTGAATGGTATTGATCATATTGGCATGTTGCTGGGAACAGAAGGAGAAAAAACCATTGGTAACATTTTATCTGAGGAAGACTGTGTGCGTTTCTAAAAGGTAATTGTTGGGAAAATAAGTAGTTGATAGAACACTGCAGTTGCAGTCAAAGAATATATGGCTTTTAATTTGAAAAGCTTTGAATGTTTTTATCAGAAGGAGAAATACTGCTCCCTGTCTTTTTGTTTGGTGGTTGGCTCTTTTGTTTTTTCAAGACTAGGCACGAGTTAATAGTTTAGTGGTTCTGGAAACTCCTAGCGAGTCCAGCATTTACATTGGCTCTACCTGCTGTAATTTGGTCATGCCATACAGCCCTCTGATGTGCTGAGGGGAGAGGCTAGGAAGCAACATCATTTAAATAATAGATTCCTGGTACTCAGTGGTAATCTGGTACAGGTGATGTTCTGCTCTAATTTGAAGCTGCTACTGACTCCCCTAAATGGACCTTTAATAAAGATGATACATGGTATGTGGGTGCTTTATTCACTTCTGTCCACTTCTCCATCCATTGGACCAGAGAATGTTGAAGGGAATATGTGCAACATGCATTTATTGACTTTGCTCTGGTATGAATCCATAGTTTGGTCTCAGAATCTGTCACAGTGTTGATTGTGCTTTTCACAATCATGTCTATGAGTAAGTGGTTGGGCTTCCAGGCTGTTAAGGTTGAAGTCTTATGAACATACAATCAGACATGTCTGAGATATCCCCTCATTGCTACATGTAGCTCAGAGAACAGTCTGGAATTTAAATTATCCTTATATCTGTCCTGCTAAATTATGTTGTTTGCTACAAGAAAGCAAATTTTTGNTTTTTTTTTTTTTTTTTTTGCTTGTAGATGTGGTGGAAACATTTGACTTTAATAATTGTTTCAGATTTGCAGGAAATGATATTTAGTTCTCTGTACTTTTCAAAGTTGATTTAAAAAATAAAGTTGTAATGACTTGGAATAAAATGTTAGAACTGTCCAGAAAGGGCACTGACAAAGTATTGTACTCGTTTGTACTGGCAAAATGAAGTTCAGTGGCACTTTTAAAATTACTTCCAGTGTAATTACTTCTGATAAAGAATTTGACTGATATTGTCTGTATTTTGAGATGTTCAAGTCCATGACTTAGTTGCCTTGCTTTTGATCTTTACTTGGGCACCAAGCTCCCCAGTAGGTACGCATCAGAGACAACTTCATGTGGGGACCTCTGTCTGAGCCTGTCCCATTGCAGGGGGGCACTCCTGCTATCAGTATTTTTTTAGTGGTTTTTAACTTGTGTTTTAATACATATGTGCCTCCAGTCTCCAGTGTAATTTGTGATGGAGTGGGGAGGAATGTGGTGGTGGGACTTCTTCCCTCCTTTCTATCTCAAGTCTATTCTTTGTTGGGGATAAGAACTCTTCTGTGTTTACAGTGAGCAACTTGACAGTAAGGTTTGGCTTTATAAAAAAAGAAAATTAATTTTGAACTACTGTGTACTGAAGATAACTGCACCTCTGTATTTCCACTAAGGGCACAAAACAGATATTTTTGCACATGTGTCATTGACAGTTTTATTGTTGTGTTTGTTCTAGAAGTTTTCACTTTGTAAGATTTTCTTCCCAACACTGTCATAGCTAAAGGCTTTCAGGACTTCAGCTACAGTTGATTACTTTTCATTAAGGGAAAACTTCTCTCCTTTTCTATTTGTTTTCTAAAGAACATAAAATATTTTAATAAGGGTTTTCTTTTGTCTTAAAATCTAAGCTTAAATAGCCAAACTGGATTTTGATTTTGAGATGCATGTGACTTCTTTTATTTTTCTTCTTAAGTTTGAAGGCTCTGGTTTTTAAGTGTGAAATGTTATTAACAAATTTTTCAAAACCTGTTACTTCATAGCTCTTCACTTTGTTCGCAGGAATGATGACATTTTCTGACTAATAGATGGCACTATGTATAGCATAGATGGTTCTTACCCTTGGAATACAGAAGACTCAGCTGCTGTGAAAGATGGTTTTAGTCTTTCACCTAAGTGCTGCTCTTAGTCTTGTTAGTGTAATACTGATTTTGTGTCCTTAATTACGTGCATTCAGCAGTTTACTGCCTGGCAACAAATCTAGTCTGAGCTCTAAAGATGACTTTTACTCTCTCAGTCTAGGTTGTTATAAATGTTTAATTTTTTTTTCATTCTGATAACTGCATTTGACTAGTGCACTTGATCAGAAAGTATCTAATTTGTTATTTCTGTACACTGTATTTCTACCAGGACTCAATCTGGTCCTGCATGATTTACTTCTCTGTATGTTTAATTAAAAGAAACAGGTGTATGTTGCTTATAGGAGCCACCAGTCTCTTGCCTGGTGCCATGGTGTTGTTTGTGGACTTTTCCTTCTGGAGAGTGCCTATGTGTTTTGAGGAATATGAATTGCTAGATTGCCTATGTCAATTAAGGTAAAAGTTCTTGGAAGCAGCACTTGTTCCTACCAAAGTACTGGTTTGTGAAGTTGTGAACAAAACCTCAGTAATCAACTAAACCTCTGAAAGTGAACCCAAACCACCATATTTACAGATTTGGATGTAGGATGGATGTTGGTGTATGTGGAGGAAAATAAGTAAAGGTTGCTGTAGGTAACTTCTTGATTAAATTCAGAATGGTGAGACATAATGTGGTATTTTAAAGAATTATTCTTAAAACATGTAAAACAGTCATAAAATTACACGTGAACAAATTATTTCAATAAATACACTAGCATTTTTTGTATAAGTTTATTTGTTGAACCTATAGAATATGAACAGTTTGTTTTTTAAAATTAGCCATAGTTTGCGAAGAAACGTGTCAAGAATTCAATCTGACAATTTTTTAGCTATGTTGAGCATGAATATAACAAAGATGACTAATACTCCATGGGCTCAAGCAAAATACAAGGGGAGCATGGCAATGCTCAATTCACTTATAAGCTATCTTTGATACATATTAGAACGTGGAGAATATCCCAATTTTGCCTCAAGAGAAACAGCTTGGCCTCTAGAACAGAGATGTAAGTATGCTGTACTTGATGCAGTGTAATTAATAGTTGACAAGTATTGTATGTTTTAGTTCAGTGAGGGAAAATACCCATTTATGTAGTAGGCTGGATTTAACTGTGTACATGACCCTTGTGGCATATTTGAAGTTTAGTGCACAAAATATATTTCACTTGCTAGAAATGTTTTGAATGCTTGTGATTTAAGAACAACTCGTGAAGGATTCTTTTCTTTTGAGTCTCTAGTGATACTGAATCTGCTTGTGTCTGTGCTGGCACCTCAAATCTGACAGACTGCATAAATGTAGTTGTGTAATGGGGGGCTTTTTGTGCTTGCAGAAGGACAGTGTTTTGCACATTCTACTTGTGTAGGATTTGAAACTCACTGTGATTTGTTCTGAGTTTGCATCTATGGTCTCGCTATGCCATGGCCGGCGTTGGTCTGTGGAGAAGGTGGATGTGGAGTGATTCTGTAAAGACAGGATCATCTGTCTGTAGATGCTTTGCATGCAAGGTTTTCCTCTAGGAACACTTAGACACTTCAGAGGCTCCCTTCAAGGTAAAGATGCTAGATAGTCAATAAAAAACCTCTTGTGTTTAGAAGTGATGTTTAGTACCAGATTGGTGCTGAATTGTTGGCATTGACCCGTGTTCCCTGAAGCACTGCAGTTCTCCAGGATTAAATTATACTGGAAATGTGAAAAGACAGGAGCAGAATGAAGTGGTTCTGGCTCTTATTCTTCTGAGTATTTAAGGTTGGTTCTTCCTTTGTTTTTAATTAGCTAGTGTATGTATGCACACATGTGTAGCTCTTGCTATGTGACAAGAGTCTTGAACTTTCTTCCACCAAAGACAGGATCTCCTGTAAGTCCTTTGAGAGTCTGAGATAAAAAGTAGTATATCTTTTTCTGGAATTATTTTCCTACATGTGGCAAATGAGAGGCATCTGTTAAGGGAAGTTAATCTCTACGGTGATGTCTCAGCTTTGTTTACTTGTTGATTTCTGGTTATAACTAGACATTCCTACTACCATAATATTTTCCCAGAATATTACTGTAGATAGTGCAATGCATCCATCTGCTACAAGTGTCTATTGTCTATCATATGGAAATAAAAATTCATTCCATCATAGTTCAGTCACTGGCCTGTTTCTCATCTTGTGCCAGTATCAGAAATGCACACAGCACTGGCATGAAATAATTCACTGACTGTTAAGTACTACACTTCAAAGATAGCAGCCTGATTTGATGTCAGGCTTCATAGTTTTTCAACCATGGTTTGACTGATGCACCAAAATTCCTTTGTGTTCCTTACTTGTTGTCATCAGTGGTGGCATATGCTCTGACATCTAAAGAAAAAAATATTGTCAAGCAGCTCCTGTACAGTGACAGGGTTCTTCAAGGTGTATTTCTCTGTTGCCTGCCTTCTAGCTATGCTGGCTGCAAGCTTTTGGATTCACAGGGTTTGGATACTGCCCACTTCTCCAGCCCTTACCTGGGAGTATAGAAGCCATCGGCTGTGTGTTTTCTTCCCAGTTTAACTGCTGCCCAAAGCCCTTTTGGGAGTGGTGTTTCAGAAGCACAGAAGTGGCATTGAGATGATTTTGGTGGCTTTGGGTTGGAGGGAAGAGGTGGTTGCTCTATGAAAATTTCAGCTGCACAGTGTGTGCAACGAGTGTGGCGGTATAGTTGTGCAGTTCAGTAAAGAAAAATGTGGGATAAGTGTGGTTAATGAAATTAAGGACTTCTGGTACTGAATTGATCTCCTCCTAAGTGTTAACACTAGATAAAGTAATTCAGATCAAACATTGGAAACTGGTTCACTAGATTCTCCTTTATTTTCACCAGTAATTTTCAGTAGTATTTAAATTCAAATGAGTTCATAGAAAATACTTTTTCTGCCCTTGCTTTACAGTAGTGATGTCTGAAAGAAGCAGCAGGTGAAAGAATGTAAGCAGTAATGTCTTTTAAATCTTCCCCACCTACTTTTGAAAGATGTTAATCCTTTAACTCATGAATCGGGTGGAGTGTGCCAAGATGGCAGCAGCCAGTTTCGGTTTGGCTCCAGCAGTTTAAAGCAAGTTTCTGAGTGTAGAGTTCTTAACCAATGTGCCATCATCTCATCCCAGATTATCAGTTAGGAGAAGGAATGGCTGTAAGCAAACCAGCAGGGAAAGAGATGTGAGCATTCATGTGGCTGCAAAGCACTGCATGGTCAACACACCAGTCTAAGCCTGTGTGAAAACAAACTCACCGTGCCCCGGTGTTGTCTTATTTTGTCCTGTTCTAGCCTTGCTTGCAGCTGTGTCCATGAGCTCTTCAGGGTAAGTTTGCGTTTTTTCCCCTCTGCTGGAAGTGTTTGAAGTGACTGACTTGGCTGCCTCTCCAGGTGCTCCTGCACGTTAATAACAGTGGAACAACTGAGTAGTTTGCAGGTGTGTCAGATTGGTAAATTCAGAACAGGTGAAACTGTGACAGGATGACTTGATGAAGGAAGCTGAAACTGAGGTGATGATTACAAAGACTGGCAGAAAATAGGGCCTGGAAAATAAATTCAATTTGCTGATGTTATATAACCATCTTAGTGCAGCCTGTAGATTCATTAGTTTGGGAACATACTTTGTAAGGGAGAGTGATTGTGTGTGGCTTTGCTTTTAGCAAATTGACTGTAATTTAGAGTGAAGGTGTAGGAGGTGGAATATATTAATACTCTTGACTTTCTAGCTGGTGTAATCTTGTCTAGCAGGTGAGTTTTTCAGCGTGTTCAGCCAGCATGTGTTCCAGCATACTTCAATTTACAGCTGCAAAGGTCCTTGAAACCATGAATTGGCACAGTAGCACTTCTTGATTTTTTTTTTAATTTTATTTTTGTAACTGCTGAGAGCTTAATAATATGGAGAAAGAATGGTTTATCTCTTTCTGTACCAGCGACATTCACAGGATTGTCAAAGATGGTGTACAGTAATAGTGTAAGTATTACCTCATTCCAGGTGAAAGACATGGGGGTGGGGGTAGATACTATTTTGAAGAATACCCTTAAGTAGGTGGTACTTGTATGTCATTCCTCCTGGTGTGAGCAGAAATGACTGGAAGAGCATGAGATGGGGAGAGGAGGAGAGGAAGTAAGTGTAGCTTGCTGGAGATACTCCAGAGTCCTTTCTGAGCCTCGGGAGAGCTCACCAGGCACAGCCCAGGGGTTCCTGCCTGGCAGGACCATGGCCTCTGCTCAGCTCACTGTGGCTGGGAGGCTTCACTTCTGAGCAGAGGTGGGGGTGAGCCCTGCTCTGCTACCACACTAGCAGTGAAGATTTTGAAATCTTAATTTTTGAAATCTTAAACAGAGGTCTGATGGATGTCTTGGAGTTTGTCTTCCCTTCTTTCTCAGCTCTAGCAGTAAGGGATTAATCTTCTCCTGTAGCTCTGTAATCAAAGCTTTTATTTCAGCTATAACCACATTTGAGCAGTGTAAACAAGATCACACAGTCAGGCAGTGGTTTGTTTACATCATCCTGGTCTTCCAGGTAAACACTAATACCTCATTACCTTTTGGTCTTTAATGTGGAAAGGTGAGGAGATAAGCAGCTTGAGTCCTCCTCTTTAAAATTTCTGCACATTGGCTTTGAGACTGACCTCTCTGGATTTTTTTTTTGTAGATATAATTAGAGAAATTGAAAAGGAAGGATGTTTCTATTAGTTGCTCATCAGCATTCAACTTCGTAGAAACATTACTGCTTCTCTAAGAGAGCTTTTTGTTACTAATACCTTATCAGTTGCTCTCCGTTTACAAAAACACTATTTAAAAACAAATGGATAAAGACTTGGTGATGTTCCACTTGCCTGGTCAAGTGTATAGAAGGGCCCTGGGATGTTTTACAGTCTAACTATGGGTCAGAATGCACAGCACTGGTTTTTCTGCTCTCAGACCTTTGGATTAGGATGAGGATGAAATGAAACTGAGTCTGACAGTTGGGAGGGAATGATGTTATGTATGTATTATGGAAATCTAACAGAAGGACACAGTTCCTATTACTTTAACAAGTTATATTTTAGTAGTTCTAATCAAATCTTTAATGCTGCACTGAGGATGCTTTGATTTAACTTAAAATAGCATTTCTTCATAATAGATTTTTGCTGACAACATATGCTTTGATACAGATTATTTGACAACATAGTAACACTGGTGTGGAAAATACCCACATTCATGTAGCAGGGTAGTTTTACATGTGTATGTTGAAAATACTACAGTCTGTCTTCTTGTCCTAATGCCACTATGTCTGGGATTTTTAGAAATGTGGAGTACTCAGCAGAATTAAAATGGGCTGAGGTTTTTGAGATGCTGAAGTACAACAAACTTAACATTTTATAGCAAAACAGTTGGATTGGAGCTTCAGTGAAGGCCAGTGGTAAGGTCTTGTAATAGAAATCTGGAGGGTAAATACTTCAGGTGTTGGTATGTTAAGCAGGTATGGGAGAACATTTACCTGATGAGAATGCTGGAGTCAAGCAGTGATTGAATTGTTCTCCAGTGGTGCCTTCTGCCTTTGCCACATTAACAAAGCCATGACCATCTTGGAAAAGGCTCGCACAGTTTGGAGACTCCACAAACTGCAGGCAACCTGTGCTGCTGCTTAGTCACCCTCACAGTCAAAAAAAAAAAGTCTCCTTATGGAAATCTTTTTCTGATGTCCTTCTGGTGCTTAAATGCTTTTTCACCTTATTTGTGTACAGCTGTAAACTCAGTGAACTTCTGCAGTGCTTTGGGCCAAGGAAGTCTTTGTTTTTAGTTTCAATATTTGAGCAGTTTGTCCTGCAGAAGAGATAATTATCTATAAAATTATTTGTCACACAGAACTTATCTGAAGGTTTGTTGGCCATCTGTCTTGTTTATACTATGATGTTCCTTCTCAATGTTCTTACTCTTCATTCCTGCAACTTTTTAAGGATATAGTCAGATGACCTAAAAACCACAATAAATTAGTACTATGAAACGGCAGCCCTTTTCAGCCAAGGTATTGTGACTCACTTAGTCTGGTGATGCACTAAGTAAAATTAGTTTGGCTAAACAAGGGGCGTTTATCTCTTCTTGTGGATCAGTGTGTTCGGAACTGTATCAGGTCTGCACACCTGTGACTCTTCTCTCACAGTGTGTTTTTGTGTTTATATCAAATTTGTCTCCAGAGGAATGCCTTGACAGCTCTGCATACACTCAGAGCTACATTTCTATTTTGTACATGTTTAACTTTTCATCAACACTAAAAATTATTGAAAGGGACAAGATCAAACTGCGTAGGCTTGTTGGGAATGTGGGGGTGAAGGGGTAGTCAGCACTAGTCAAGACGTGAAGGGGAACCTCACCATGGGGCAGCTCTCATGCCACATCTTGACATCTTTGAATGCTTTCTGATCAGTCTTTCAATTTTTCTAAAATCTTTCTTTGGGAAAAAAAAAATCAGGAAATGTAGGTAAAATAACCAGAAAAGAAGTTCACTGATTTTTTTTTTTTTTTTCTGCATATGTTTTCTCCATTGACTCTCCAAAGTACCCTGGTCTGTAAATACACTGCTTGGTGTAGATAGCCAAGAGAAAACATTTGAGGTCAGTGAACAATGACAGAACTGTGCAGACATGAAAAGAGAAAATTGACCATCTTAATGTGCGACTTCTAGATTATCTTTGATTTTTTGGCTTTGTGAGAAAGAGCATTCCTCTTAAAACCTCTCCAGGTCCATGTGGCCTTTTAGCGTAGGCCTTTTTTGGTGGCTGTTTCAATGTCTTTCAATGGCTCACAACACAGGATTACTGAGTGTAGTGAAGGGCTTTGAGAGTCTGGATGGAAGGGGCTGTTACTGGGCTCTTCTTCAACCATACTGTTTCCATATTGCTTTTTGCTGCATGTGTTCAAAAACTTTTTACAATTAATGCATGTGATTTAAAAATACTTTTTTGAATAGAAATTTATGCTGGGGGATAACAGATTTGTAGGAAGTGTGGTGGCTCAGACCTTCAAAATGGAGACAGAGTAAATGGCAAAACCCACCTTCTGTCTGGTCTTAAAATGAGTGAATATCCAGAATTTGGGAAACTAAAAATGGGAGTTCAGGTGTGTGAGAAGAAGGACCTGTTTAAGAAATGAAAAGTTCAGGATTCTGCTGTAGGTATACAAAAAGACTCGACATAAAAACACTGTGGAAGAAGAAAAACAGCCGTATTGAAAACTGTCAGTATTTCTGGACTATTTTGACAAAACCAAAAATATTAGTAGTTTCTTTCCATTTTGTGACTTATGCTTGCTCTCAGGTAACCAAACTTAACTATGCCTGCTTGAACTTTATTTCCTCTTAATGTTTTTAAGAATAAGTTTGAAATGGAAATAAGCATCTACTTTTGGCAAGGAGGAATCTGTAAGGCCTTTTTTTTTTCAGTTGTGCATTTCCGTAGTGTTTAGTGTAACAGAGCATTAGTCAAATTGGGACTGTAAGAAAAACAGTTGAGAGATACTATGAAAAAAAGCTAGATTTATTTTTAACTGAAATTGTCAGTAATTGATAATAGTTCATCAGATACAGGGCATCATCTGTGGTTTCAAACTTGAGAGTGTTCTCTGCAAAAAGTATCATTGTGGAAACTTAAATTTTGCAGCCATTACATTTAACTTCAGAAGTTATCAGGAAAAATGTATCTGCAATTAGTGTAACTAATTACCAAAAGACATAATTAACAGCCAAGTACGCAGATTTTTGCCCTTCACCACCACTCACACACCTTGACAGTTGGTGTTTTAGTCTCTGAATTTTTTCACTGATTAGAAATCAAAATCAGTATCAAAATCACTTGTTTTTCATTAAAAACATGTTTCTGAAGTTTGAATGGTTGTGTATATATGTATATATATACACAGCTGTTAGATACATGTATACATAAACCCATGTATATGGGTTTATGTACACATATATATATATGTGTCTAACAGCTCGTCACGATGTGAAATGACAGTGATAATAGAAAATACTAATGGAAATTTAATAGCTATTTTAAAAAAGCTTATAGAAGTTCATTGATGCAGCATTTCATGCATGATACTGCTTTTAATGGCAGAGATACATCATCAGTCAGCCTCTGACAGCCTGTTCTCCTTGCAGTTGAAAACAGGAAAGTTAAAACCAGCTGTGTCGAGGGGTGGTTGCTTATGCAGTGCTGTGGAATGGGCTGGATAACTTAATGTGTGCAGAATTCACACAGTAGTTAGGTTTGAAAAAAGAAGTGTGTGTCTGTAAAAGTAAACCTGGTTTTAAAAAAGTTCTGTTTAAAGGCAGAGAAAACAAAAAACGGTAAAAACTTGATTGATGTATCAAAACGATGCTATTTGGTTTTCTAATAAAATCAGGATGTAGTTTTATTATTTTTTCCTCTCCAGATATCCAAGAGTAGTAACTTCTGGATTGGGGTGTTTAAGACATCCTTAGTCTACAGGGCAAGGAAGAACAGTGTGTTCTCTCTGTTCAATTTCCTTGAACATATAATACAAAACCTTCTTTCCAGCTTTCCTCATGTTTGTTTTGCAACACATGTTGGCAGTGGAAAACAGATGATCCTGTTCTCCCAATTTGTATTTGTATTTAAATCATGTATTAATACCGTAAAACTTGGCAGAAAAGCTGTTTAGCCTTTATCTCCCAGAATAGGTTTGAAAAATGATAGTTGTTCTCTGTGTAGGATTTACTTTTTCTCAAAGCAGCTTGGGTTTAGGTAGGCCCTTAGTCCTACAGTCTTTGGTGTTGTCAGCAGTTTCTTATTTTTACTGTAGGTCTTAACAAATTTAGTTTTGATGTTGACTACTGCAGTGGTGTTTTATAGTTTGATGACAGATTTCTTAACCTGTCTTAATAACGTATATACTGGCAAATAAGTATTTCCCTCCTTGGCACTTGCTGTGGTTCCACATGTTGTTTTCTCAGTTATTTCCCTGAAGCTAAACAGAACCATGCCTTCCTGCTCTTGACAGGCACCTTGGAGTTGGTAATTTAAGGAATAGAATAATAGGAGCAGTCATTGAGGAGTTTTCAGTGTAAGGATCAGATAAGTGACTGCATGTAAACCTTGCCACAGTTAGGCTTGTAAAATTCAGGTTACTACGACATGAGTTAGATACAACATATTTTTGATTAATTCAAAATATAATAAGGATAAGAAGTGCTTGCTTTCCTTTTTTTATGTGTGCATGTTTGTGGCATAATAACACATACATATGTATATATATTATTTTCACTAAATAGCCTTTCTTGAAAGGTTAAAAATAACTATGTCTTATGACAAGGGGTCTCTGGTGAATTAAAGAGCAATAATTTGGCAGGAACTAATGATTTTAAATTTTTTTTTCCTCTCCAGTGTAATGTATTTACATTTTCAGGATACTGTTGTTAGTTATGGTGTTCTTTGGGGGTGTATGTGCTGGAATTTCTTTTGGGTTTTGTTTGTTTTTTTCATTTCAGGTGTAACATTTGAAATTCTGTGTAAGCGATGATTGTAGTACTTGAGCAGCAGGAGAATGCAGTGTGCTTGTTTAATATCAGTGTAATAGTAAGGGGAAATAGCCAAAAAAGGTAGCAGAATTAATAGTTTTTTCCTTTTGCAGTTTGCACAGTTGTCTTTTTCTAGAGACATGCTCTTGAACATCCAAAATTGTGAGGAGTGTTGTTAGCACAAGATGTGTTTTCCTGCCAGCTGTCTGTCAAGGTTACAAGGTCCATATTTTTTCCTCTGGACTGTGTGCTGTTTCTCTGCTTCTTCGTAGGCTAGTGGTCAGCTTGGGAACTTTGCTTGGTACAGTAGATAAAAAGACAGCCAAACCCAGTAAGCTTTAAAGTATTATTAATATAGTTTTCCTCCTCTTGCTTCTTTCTTAGAGGAAATGATACTGACTATGGCCCTGGGAAACCAGCACACAGAAAGAGCTGTCTGGCCTTTCATCTTGGTCGGTTTTTTCCTTAGCATTTTTGCCTCTGCAAGACAGATCTATGACTGCCTTTTCTTGTCATGTTAGGCATTTCAGAAGCTCTTTAATTCTGAACCCCTAAACCAGGAATTTCCTAAGGTTCATCCAAGCTGCTCTTTGACGTAATGAGGTTTCAGCTGGGCCAATGTATTGATAGATGTCAGTTACTTCTCATGGAGAGTCCACAGAAGGCAGATGGCTTTGCATGGCAAATATCTCCAAATCTGCTACTACACTTAGTAGCAGGAGATATGTGGGTTTTTTTCTGCCTGTGTAACAACAGTGTTCTGCAGATGTGGCTCATGACAGTGAAATCTGTGGGAGGCTTTCATTTCCTGAAAATTGGGTGAAATGATTGTGCCCTGAGATGGTGTTTTACAGGGGTTATCCTTGAATAGCTGCAATAGTGTTAATTCATAATGAGACTTGTGAATTGTTTTATTGCTCTTTCAAGAGGAGCCATGTTTCTCTTGGTTTCCCATGGATCACAGAAAATTTCTGTAAATGGGTCACTTATGGAGTGTAGAAAACTTGAAGTGTAAATTGAGGATGCATTAAGTGAAATCTCTGCATTCTCAATGAATTTACTCATTCCTAGACTGTGGGTTTGCCCCAGATTTTTTCAAAGATACCAGAAGCTCAGCTAGAGAAGAAATGAATAGTGTCCTGCTCCTTCTTCAGTTCAACAGTGCTAAAGGAGGTGAGGCTGAAAATAATTGCTGACAGAAGTAAATACAAAGAGAAAATCACAAACTTCTAATTATTTTTCTGTAGTTATTGGTATCAAGAATATTCAGACTTAGTATAATTAAAGAAGGTAAGGCTTCTGCTTCATAGTTCAGGTACTCTCTGCTTATTAGAAATAATCTGTCCTCACAAAGTATTTCTTACTAATTTTACATATGCTTGTTAGAACATTTTTCTCCTGAGTTTTGGAGGTTTGTTTTTATTCTGTTAATGTCCAGCGATTTGACTGATATCATTATTTATGGAAGTGAGTTCTCTAAGTTTGGTAATATTTTTTTTTTTGATCGTTTGTTTATTTGGTTTGTGTGTTTTGGTGGGGGTCGTGTTTTCCTTTTTCTTTTTCTTTTTTTTTTTTTAAGTCATGACTGATTCCACAATTCCTCTGTTTATCTGTTCTGGTGACTTTGGTGTTGCTGTTGGACAATCTGTAATTTCTTCCTGCCTGAGAGACACTTTACTTCCTGGTAAAATGGAAATTTGGAATTTTTTGTAAGCCCCAAGGGTGTGGTCACATGGTTCCATTCTCACCTCTTTGTTCAGGCACCTTGAAGTACTGCCTGAAGTTGAAGCGTGAGGATTGATCAGAAACATCTTTTTGGTCAGAATAAAGTGGTAATACTTGAACCTATTTCAGTGTTTTTTGTTGTTCTCACTAGCTGTGATTTTCTAATGAGATGAAAGTTGCTGTATTTCAGCCAGAGAGGGAGATGACCTTTGAGACTGGTAATCTGACTGCCCTAACAAATGAAGTGATACGACCAGGTAAAAATTTTAATTGGTCCTACTTGGAATCTTGAGTATAATCGGCACAATAGAAAAAAAAATCAGTTTGTAGTAAATAGTCTATTTTATTTAGTGTCATTCAGAAATATAACAGTGAAAGGCTCTTAGCACTGTATTTCTGAACCTTAAAATCTACTTGGTCAGCTTTTTCACTGTAACATCAAGGAACCATGCACCAAGGCCACAGTGTTGAAAGTGTTGCTTTCTTAATGAGGAATGCACCCAAAAAGGGTTCCTTGTCCCTTCTCAATGAAAGCTTGTCAGAGCAGAAGTCAAGCTGCCTATTAAGCAGGGAGGGAAGTTCCCTTAATACTTGCACAGCAGCCACCTGGAGAGTTGTTTATTACTCTGCTAAATGTTATAGATGGTGCTATAATACAGTTATCATCAGTCTGGGAAAACAATGTAATTTAAAAAAAATACCAGAAGATAAAATCTGTCTTCTAATTCTAGTTTATCAGTTCTACATGCTAGTGCTGATCATTAGAGCTGCTTGTTCTAAGAAAAAGGTCTTTTTCTTCCCTCTGTAAAATGAGTTATTTAACAAGTAGCTCAAGTATGCAGGTACTTGCACAATTATCCTTTGTGTCTTAATAAAAATGTGCATGTTCATGATTTTTTTTTTTTTTTTTTTTAAGAAATTCAGTCTTTACCTTGATGTTAAATATCTCTTTTGGGGGCATGGTTGTGGAAAGAAACCAGAATTTTTCATCAGATCCTCATTATCACTTTTTGATTCTGGCTTTTGAAAAGGAATATATTCTTCATAGTAGCTGGAGGGTTTTTTAACTGGTGTTTAACACACGTTTTTTGTGCTAGGTGGTTTTGGACTGTGAGCTCCCTAGGGAATGAAGTGTAAAGATGTGAATAGCTATTTGTGACTGTTGATAATTTTTTAAGAAATATGGATGAGGACAAATTTTGGGCTTGCAGCCAGTGTGTCTTTCCCAGTTGTCTCCTTTTTTATTAGTCTGTTTTGTGTCAGCTCTAAGAACTTCAGTTTTTGCCTTGCTCTGTAAACCATGCTTTCCTATGCAGCATTTTGGGGGTGCCAGCTGACCTAGCAGATCTTTGAGGAAGTGTTGTCTCTCTGTCTGGTTTGAATGACCTGTGAAGATTGTTGTAGTGGGCTTCACAATGTGCTGAGGAGGAGAAAAGATCACATTCTTGGGATCTCATGGAAATCAACTTTTATCTAAGAATAATGCTAAGAAATAATGTCAGCTTTAAGAAACTCTCTATGTAGCTAGAAGTAGTTGCTTTTCTTCTTTTAGAAAATACTTCTAAATATGTTGTAAAATTATCATGAGCTTCTGGATAAATACAGATAGAGTTTGAGCGTCTGATCTATTCTTACTCTTTTTAGGCCATCATGACTGCATGACCTATTTCCAGAGAGAGTAATAAGATGGCTTATTTAGGTATTGATGTTTAAAAGCTTAAAATGTAAATGCAGAAAAGGTGCTGTTTGATTTTTTTTTTTGGCTGGAAGGTGGTGTGATGCG